>JAYKKT010000065.1:18182500-18465000 GCA_036023115.1 Brasenia schreberi | reverse complement strand
TGAGAGAACTCAGCATACTCTGCAGCCGAGCAGCATCTGCGTCCGCAGAAGAATTTGCAACCGTGCCCAAACGGGCCAGGCCTGTGCCCATATGGGCCTGGCACGAAGTGCTTGTCATCACCGACGGTCTGGTCATTGGCAGCCTTCTTCTCTGCACAGAATTAACATTGGTCCCGACGTGATTAATGAAGCATAAAAGAACAATCATCCACCAATTTTATCCAGAAGAAGTTGGTCGCAGAAAGCTACACAGATGGTTTTTAGATGATTGAGTTAATCACACATAAAACCCTTCACTAAGTAGCTAGTAGTTTACCACTATATACATACATATCTATAAATATACATATATGTGTTCATCGCGTGCTCTGGGCAGGTGCCTCCATATATATGAATGTGCTGATTTTGTTGACAAGTATTTCTAGCATTTATTTGGTGGAATGGGTTGGAAATGCTTAAAGCTTATGAACAATATGGTACATTATGTTTGTTGCCGTACTGCAAATAGATACCATCAAATGGAAGTAAAGAAGACAAATGTTTGAAAAGAAAGTAAGGTTAATATATATCTGCCAACTACATCTTGATTATCCAGAACTAAAAACCAAAATACATCATGGTGGTTTCATTTAAAGAAGAGAACACGAAAAGCTTCCATTCATGGAGGCATTAGCTGGTAACTGCTGCACCAGGAAAATCAAGAACCAATGCCAAACCATCTTACACAATAAGTGCGGTTGGCTATATACATAGATTTTTAGTTGCCATATATGACTAATTTATAGTATTCACAGTGCAAGCAAGAAGCAAATAGCGAAAACCCACCTGGTTTCTCTCCCAGTTCCCGTGCAAAGACTGGGGAAATGACCAAGAAGACTGCAAAGATAATGGGGAGGGATTTCACTGCCATGGCTCACAGCTATGACTAGCAAGTTTGGAAACTGATCACGATATGGCTAGTGGCACTACATAAGTGCTACTTATAGAGTTTCGTGTGATGAGCAAGGGAGAAAATCTTCTTCATCTCTCTCTCTCCATCTCACATGCAGAACAACCCATTGATAATAAAATTAGTATTTGCGTGCTCTCACTTATGCTTGATTAATGCACTTTAGTGGTATTAATTTAAACAGTTTGGCAGAAACCTGCAGTGCATTACCATTGATTCTCAGTCAGGCAAAAGACCGACTATGAGTAGCTAGTAAACAAGCCAAACCGTCAGCGAAGGCGGTATGTTCTTACTGACCCTCTAATGTTCGCTGGTCTCCTCGTAGTGCATGAAGCTTACTCTGAGATGAGCAAACAGCAAGATGGATCGAACAGGCGCTTGTTCATTAAACTTAAAAATATTAATTTTTCTGCGTAGTTTTTACTGAAAACACGAACGCATATTTCCTGTTAACAAAAAATAAAGAAATAAATTACTGAATCCTTATTTAATTTCAAGTTAAAACTAATATTAAACCATTGAGAACAAGTATGGCCACCCAACCAAATCTCCACACACACACACAAACACACATATGTATATACATCTACGTATAGGTTTATATATGTTTCTATCTATGTCCCTCTCTCTCTCTCTCTATCTATATATATAATACTCTCTCTATCTATCTATCTATCTATATATATATATATATATATATATATATATATATATATATATATATATAGAGAGAGAGAGAGAGAGAGAGAAAGAGAGAGAGACTAATTCAAGAAAACAAGTTTATAAAGTTGACTTAATCCGCGATTAACCTGTTGCTCAAGCTTGTGGCACTATGTATATACAAGTCGTGAGCGATAGCTCTGAGGTCAGGAGAAGTTGCAACAGGATGAGATATAGTCACTCATCTCGTTTTTCCACCCTACATCAATATGGAATGGTACGTGAAAGATTATTAACGCTGAGATCTCGTTGTGAGTTGATTGTATTTGAAGGTTAAAATATGATATCTTGCTTGTTTCTTGCTTGATTGAAATGTTTGTCATATGTGCTTGTTAGTAGAACAACACATGCGTGTGTCAAGCTCTATATCCAACTCTCTTATGGGCAATGAATATATATATATGTGTGTGTGTGTGTGTGTGTGTGTGTGCGCACGCGCGCTTAATTTACTGGTTTTATGGCAATTAATGGCTGCTTATTAATTTACTCTCGATAAGCAAATTAGTTTATTTAACTAGATGAGTTAAATAAGAATAATAAGTTTCTGTGGAGGCCTTGCCGGAATAAATGTGCGGAAGCTGACATGGGGAAAATGACTGCAAGTGCCTTGCCCAATGCCCACACCGTAGTTATTGACCACTGCAACGCGGCTTACCTGTGGATACTCTCTCTCTAGGTTTTGGCTTCCGTGTTTAGCATTCTTTGATCTCTACATTCATGTGTGTGATAGTTAAAACATGAAATTTCGTGTTGCTGTTTCTTTTGCAGCATCAATATCTCCTCATCAATTGTGAGCTGTTTGTTAGTCGTCATCATAAACACTTGAACTTGATAAAGTTTTCTAATAAATTACAAAATACGAAAGTTGCGTCCGCTGTTTAGAAAACAACACCAAAAGATATTGCTCGTCACTGTAAAACAACACTACAATCTATAATGTGCGTATGCGTTACACGGAAATAGACTTGAAGTGTAGCAACGTCATCGTTCTTCACCATGGTAAAAGTTAAACTTGTGAAATTTTATAATTAATTAACTTATTTGAAAATCAAATGAGTGGTTGCGTGAGCTTCCGCCCTTCTTTTCTTCTCTGTGTTTCGATGGTCGACCGTCTTTAATTTATTTTTTACTAACTGTCGTCGTCAGAAGTGGCCTACTTTTGACGGCAGCACTGACGAAAGCGAAGCATTGTTCAGTATGTCTGCCTGCATTCAGAGCACCGGGGCCGAGGGCTGTGCTAAGGTTTCTTTCATAAACTGCGCAAGAGAGTCCAACTGTTTAAGATTGACAAGTATTCTTGCTCGCTACTGTACCGCAGTGCTCATGCTCTCTCTCTCTCTCTCTCTCTCTCTCTCTCTCTCTCTCTCTCTCTCTCTCTCTCTCTCTCTCTATATATATATATATATATATATATATATATATATATATATATATATATATATATAGAGAGAGAGAGAGGGGGGGGTGTGCACGATGTAGATTCCCTTCACATGAATAAGGAAATGAATAATGTATATAGTAAGGAAACTTAAAGACGTAAAATGCAATGCTCCCTCACGATCAATCGTTTCATGTCCTTTTCTAATTCATGATCCTGGCACTACATCAATTAAGTCTTTTTTCTCATAGTAAATGGATTAACTACATGGATTCTTTTCACAAAGCTCGATAATGTACCATATTAACATTGATTTTATTATAAGTTAGATCATTCTAATGATATTTAGAATCAATAGCAGATAAATCTGATAAGCTTTTTACGTTGATGGTTAGAAGCTTTTATTTAGAATCATTCTATCTGGGCTTGATACTAATCATGCAATGGTGATCCCTTATATGAGTGTAGTTAATGCATGATCTAACCACTACACAAAATAAAAACTGAAACCCAATAAAAAAAGTTGATCACTAAGAATAACTTGCCTTGTTGATGAGTCGTGTCCGCAGCTATGCTTATGCAACGCAAATTCACATTTTGTTCATCAGGATACGATTCTCAGAACTATATTTGTTAAAAGAAAATGGTTGTCATGTGTTCACGAATAAAAAAGTTATTTAGGTGAAAATGTTGTGAAGTAAAAACAATGGTATGTATGTCCCCCACATATCACATGCATGCTTATGTGTTTCATGACACGTCACCAAAAGTCGTGTCCTTGTCACACCCAACTTTCGGTAGGTCTATTAAATGTTTAAAAATGCCAATTGAAAGATCTAGCTTGATACTGGCACATGCCTGAACAACCAAACCTTCAACTTTCTCTTTTATTATATAGAAGCCTGTAGATATTCTATTACCAATTGGTTGAAGTTCGCAAACCTTTTATTACATTAAAGAGTCATGGATCCAACATCAGTATAAACCACTAAACCACTATGCACATAAATTCATATGCATAAAACAGTTACTATCTGCATCCAGAGTGTTAGCTCAATGGCAGGGCGCTCTAAGACCATTGCTGCTGATGGGAGTTCGACACCCAAGAAAGGTTCATGTGTGGGTGTGGGTGATAGGCTTGGGTCTCCTCTTGTAACCAAAAAAGGAAAAAAAGTACTATCTTCTTATAAGATCCTGGCGTCAGTGTATTCATCCATATTGTTGATCAGAAAAAAGGAGAGCTCAAGACACTCAACAAGCACTAGCTCACCCTTCTGATGCAATCCCGGCCCTCCCTCCCTCCCTCCCTCCCTTCTGATGCAATCCCGGCCCTCCCTTTTACCCGGAGAAAAAGACATAAGGGTCTTCTCTACATTTAGTGAAATTCGATGATAAAATGAAGAAAAAATAGCGAAAGAAAGTTATAGTGGATTGTAAAAATATTAGAGGAAAAAACAATGATGTTTGAGCTCTATGAAAACAAAGAATTCATGTAACAGACCCCGTCTTGTATGTGAAAAGACTTAGTTGTGGTTTTCAAACTTCATGCAGTTAACAAAGTTCAACTAATTAACAAAGTTTGCAAAAAAACTTATTTTTGATGGTTGAAACCATTCAAAATGTTTACAGCAATCGAAAATTAGATCTTGAAATCGGCAGCCAAGCAGTTGGCATTTTATATGGAAACTTTCATGAAGCAATTGCTAATGGGGATCGATGTCTTCATCGTGTAGACTAATGTGATCTCCACAACTCAACCTTGTAGATAAGAAATAATAAAGAATGATCTAGCTTATGTTGAGTTAACTTTGCACATGATTGAGTTCTATGAAAAACAAAGAACACATGTAGCCGATTTCATCTAGTATGGGAAATGGCTTAGTTGTTAATTAAGCATGGATTTGGGTGATTAACTGTATTTAGTGAAAAGCAATATTATTTATTGTATTTAGTTACCGTTTTGGATTAACGCCCATCACGTGTAATTTTGGTGAGCCGTATTTTGATTGAGTTGTATTCAAGTTTCTCTCTCAAACAAAGTTAATATAATCAATTAATTATGAAATTGTACCGACTGGTCCTCATAATCCTGACGTGGGATCTTTGCACTCACTCTTTCATGCATTAATGCATTAATGAGTTAGATAAATATCCGAATAAAACTTTTATCATGTCCACATCTTTAAATGATATATATATATAGAGAGAGAGAGAGAGATGGTGAACTAAATTACTCAAAATAATATAAATTTGTCAATCACTAAACAATAATGGACCGTGGCAATTAATTATCTGCCGCAAGTCATGATTTCTCGATTTATTTTGTCCAAATCTAGGCAGGTCAATATAACTCGTGGTTTCTCTTCTTCCTACCCTGGATGAGCTCGTTCATGTTCTATTCCTGACCTAAATATCGCATCACGAGGTTCGTCTGATCTCCTATTGATTCGTTTACTTAAATATGTAAAACTTTTATGTATGTGCTAGAAAACCATGTTAACCAACCACTTGAGTGGGTAAAACATAATTAAATGGCATATCTCATAATTTTATATTAGTTCATATGAAAATAAAATGTGCTAGATGACAGAAAATGAAATTTCACTTATCCTTCCTTCGATAGGAGTTGAATAGGATTGGTTTTGTAACTTATTTCACAAAATAGGAATTCTATAATTTAAGAAAAGAAAAGGTTAAAAAGTGAAGATTTCTTTTAAATAGTAGCCAAAATCAGTTTTATAAAAAACGTTAAGTAACCCATACAGTTTTCCACAAAGACACGATTATCGCATTTTTAGAAATTACAAAAAATATAAAAGAATCCAAAACAATAGGAAAATCGAGAAAACATAGAAATTTCTAAAGCCTTGAAAATTGGAAAAAAACAGTCACATTCTTTTTCTATCTTGCCAATTTCTTGTCGGCGATAATATCCTGATAGTAATAAACATGATCCTTACACCGGTCATATCTAGATAATGCTTTATGGTGAAACTTGGGAGTATTGCCCACGGTCTCATGGGAGGTTATGGCATTTTGTGGATAGGCGAAGGTTCGAGCTCATAGGACCAATGCTTGGCTGATTCAAGTGGTTTGGCACTTGTTCCCCTTAAGCAAGGTCTCGAGTTCAAGTGTTATGAATGGAGATGACCCTGGGAGAGCATTGCCCTCAATGTGGCTTGACCTGTGTTTGATTAGTCGGGGCCCTTGTAGGCTTCCGGATACTGGTGATTTAGCCAAAAAATAACAGCTCACAGGTTTAAACCAGGGTGAGACAGATGCCTCGTCTTGCCTTAAAATATAGATCCTCAGATGTTTGCTTCAACCTCATTAGGCAGAAAGTCCCATTTACATATGATAACCTTTTCTTTATATGCCGCAGAAATGAAAGCTGTTCCAGGGGTTCTACACTAAAAAAATTTACTAACAACAATGGAGGCCATGTTTTTTACTCTGTTCAAGCAACCATGGGGAATAGAATTAGCAAAGTTATTAATTTGCTTCACCTACCCCAAGATATGCATTGCATACCTCCATTGAAATGAATTTCGAGCCTAAACTCATTTCATCGTGCCTACAAGTTTACCCTCCGTCCTGCTCCCCGACCTACCACTAAGTCATCTACCTTCTTCCCCTCCATCATTCTTAGCTGAAGATTCACAACCTCTCATCCAGCCAGCCTCGACGAAAAATGCTCCAAGCAGTGCATGGTAATTGTCTAATTCAGAACATGCCCTTCTTATCTCCACCATATGCTTCCTCACTAAGGTCATCAGAGATCAGCACGGTCGGAAAGTCATTCTCCAGATAGCCATTCCCTCGAGAACGGCCTATATTTTGGTGAAATCTCTACCTACTCATGAAAAATTTTGTTGAGATCAATTGTTGTCAAACACTGGAAAAAATTCATTTAGTGGCAGGACAGACTTCAATCAGACGAAGGAAATTTCTCTAAGAACCAAGAGTACCTCAAAGAAATGGTAGTGGAGCCCAAGTTAAATGTAAAATGTAAGTTATTGTATGGAAACCTAACCTCACCACCATCAATAGAAACATTTTCCAAGTGAAAAACTTGCTTTCCACCTGCAATGCTGAACTGACCTATTCAATCAGGCCACAGCAGCAACACATACTCTGACTGCAGCAATCTTGTGCTCTCAAGGGACAAATTGTTCATCTCCATGTTACGAAATATACATTAGAGACAGATATTTCTTTCTAATATAAGCAGCTTTTCTGAATTGGAGGCACAAGCTTAAGCATCACTGCTAAAGAAGAATAAAGAAATTGATCGCTATCTTGAAACTAAGAAGCTCATCTCATATTTTCAAAGAGAAAAATTGGTCATCATTCCATACTAGTTTAATTTACAGCCCCATTGGACTGAAAAATAAAATATATGGGGCACGGTGAGCTTTCAGAAGAAAGGGATGAATAGCACATCAAGGGATATGCATAAAGCTACACCAACCTAAAGACCACAACAGTCAAAAGTATGGAAGAGACTCTTTCGGATAACTCCTGTTCCTGAAAGACATGTTGCAATTGCTTCCAGAAGTCATCAAATCATTCAAAGAATCACCAACCGATCTGAATGCTTTCTAGTATGTACACTGCCAGGTACGTGATCCGGCATTGACGCATTCAGAACACAGGCATTGCTTTCTGAGAAGTATCTTGTCTCCATTCTACTAGGTGGGAACATTTTGCAGGAGGTTGCACGATGGAGATGCTCCGGTATATTGAAGCTGTTAAATAATGCGTCAGTCTCATAATGATCCATTGTGCTGGTGGAGTATCTATCACTCTCTGTAGTAAATGATCCATCGTCTGAGCTTGTAAAGATGGAAGAACAGTCACTTGATGTAATATCTGAAAAGTCTGCACTGAAAGGCTTTGAAACTTTTCCAGATGGGAATGCTCTTCTTGGCGAGCCTTTCACAGGATTATAAGATCTGCTGATGCCATTGGCTTCAGCCTTCGAGTAAGGAGGATGCGGCAGTTTTGAATGTCTGTGCTGTGAAGGTTTTTCGACAGAGGCTTTACAGTGACTTTCAGAAGCAAGAAATTGTGATGCACTTGCTTTGGCTGGATAAACTTTTGGTGGTCGTGGAGAAGACCTAATCATGCCCAAACAGCATATTGGTAAAGCAGCAGATTGAGTAACAATTTTAAGGTTCTAATAACAGACCATGCCAGTTAATGGCAGTATTAAGATTAATATCAGAGTAATATCCCAAAGCGGCTACCTTGAGTAAAACAAGATGTAGGCCCCCTCTGACATAACCTGACTGATAGATACTGGCTCAACCTGTGAAACGACAGACAGAGAGAGATTGTCACATATTTCTGAATTCAATACGTGATCAGAACTCTTTAAAAAAAACAGAGTGCTCATAAGAAAAGTATTTCCATAAAGGTAAGGAAGGAACTGAGAACAGAGAACCAAAATGGACCACAAAGGTAAATGCTGAAAGATGAATACATGATTTAACAATCATCATCTCAAAATATTCAGAAGGTTGACCTTAAGATCAACCTCTCATAAGACCCTATATATAAGAGAATAAAAAAACTCTAGCAGTTCTTCGCAAGTTTTGGCCTCTATAGATTTCAACAACCCATTCAGATGATAATCTATGCTAGTGCTAAATCATAGAAAATATACATGAAACAACTCAAGTTATAAACAGTTCTGTTTCATAAAAGAAAGATGCTAAATTTTCATTCGTGAAGATTGTGCATCTCTCATAGAAAAGAGTGCACTAGGTTGCAAACATTAACAAAAGAAACTTTGACGAGGTAAACTTGCTTACCTCAGTGTCATCAGCCCTGAACCAAGCACCTTCCAGATCCTTTACATAAGACACATAGTGTCCAGAAAATGAGGCGTTTTGTGTATCCAAATGCACAACTACACTATAAAGCATGTAAAGAGGTGGGATGTCGCCCGTTCCAGTCATGTACGGAATCATGTCCAACATCTCTGGGAAAGTGATACACTTATTAATCTTGCCATATTTTCCTGTCTGTAGAGAGCAGAAAACTCAGATGTGTAACATACGAATTTATGCACACGAGTAGACATGATTGTTTAAATGATGCACAATGAAATAAAAATGGTGTACCTGGAACCTTTTGAGAACAATTGTCAAAATATTTGGCGCATCATGAATATTTAACTGCTTCCTTGCTCTAACGTAAGCAGAACACCTTACAAATGAAGACAAAATTATGGTAGGTTAATGCCAGAGAAGAGAGACATGCAAAAGCTGTTGATGATAGAGAAGTTCAGAAATCATGCAGCTGTTCAGGAATTAAGCCGAAATACAGTTGAAGCTTGAATCTCATAGCAGTTCAGTTTAATGCAACCCATTGAAGCAGCTTGGAGTAGGATTAACTGTAAGATAAGTCAGGATGGATGGATTACAATTCTTCATGACTCAACTCAAGACCGACATGCCAGGATTGCGTCAAGTTGATTCAGAATTTTCAGATAAGATACAAATTGTTTTATAGCAGTTCCTCGTGATGAGAAACCCACAAGGAACAATCATATCATACCTTCCACATCTGTACATGTTCTCTCCATCCAAATCCTCAGGAGAAGTGAATTGAGCTAAGGCATCCTCCAAAGAATCAACCCAACCAAGAATCTCCAATGCGAGGTCCATAATGTTTTCATATCTTTCTGACTCGTGATGGCATCTTAAACACTTGACCTGGAATGGTGATTGCAAAGAGATGACCAACTTTGTTAGAATGAGGTAGCAAGAAAATAGAACGATCAAATAACACCTGCAGAAATGGGACACAGACGATGAGATGATATGTAACAGATACATCACCCTTGATCTAAGGCAACCACCAAAAGTTTGATGTATGAAGGTTGTCTCTTGCAATCTGGAGTCAGCATTCTTCTCACCACCTAATTCAGAGAGGCATACGGATTGCATGGAAGCAACTAGAAGCCTGAATGTAAAAGGCATGTCACATGCAGAAATCAAAGAAAAAGAAAAACAGTGAGACACTAAAAACAGCTACAAAGTAGATAATGATCCCAAGCAGTATTCTTGCAAAAGTAATTTCTTCATGTATAAGTCCAGATTCAAAAGGCTGTTTGTTTTAATGGATGCTCTTTTATGCAAGTGGTGAAAAAGAATGTGCGTTTTACACATTAGATGTAGCACTTTTGCCAGCACGGATGCAATTTGGAATTTTGGAGGATCTCATGGTGAAACGTAATACACTTTCTCATGAAGGTAAAAAATGTGAGGGGCAATCTGTGGTCCAGACCTGTCAGCCTGGACTTCCCCTTGTTAAAGAGTACGTATCAGGTCTCGGGTCTAGAATATATTATAATCTGGTCTGTGTATTAACAAGGGGTATGTCTGTCTTTCTTAATACTTGCTTAAAGAAAACATAAAAACGAGAAGATAATTTATGTTGATTCTATTCAATAAAGTTTGATTTATAACATGGTATCAAAGCTTATTGATCCACAATGGGCGACATTTGGCAGCAACAGGCATGTCAAATATGTCAGTTGAAGCAGTCTAAGTTTCCGCAAGTGTTCGGCAACGAATCTAGGACTTTGGATTGATTTTTCTTAAAGGTACGAAAAAGAAAAACAACAAATCCTTGTGTAAAACATGTATTTGTTTATTTAAGACCTAAAGAAAGGGGGTGTATCGATGGTTGTTTAGAAGATCGACTCATTTCAAATCACAAACATTAAACTAGACAGCAAAAATTTTAAACTACTTAACGGGAATCCTCCAACAACGCAACAAGATTTTTGGGACCACGCAAACTCTTGTTTGCTATAAAAAGAACTCAAGTTGCCTTTAAGTTTTCATACATTTGTTCTCTTTGCCTCTTGCCTTTATCATTGGGGTGTTTGTCTTCGAGTGTCAATATTTTCAACAAGCTTGACACTTGGAGAGGGATACTCACGTTCCATTTTGGGTTGTTGGTGGACAACTACAACACTAAGGTGAAACCCGCTAAGGCTTGCTTGACTCCAAGGCCAAGCAAAACTCCCCAGAGTAAGTTGAAGACTTTCCTCTTTTTTATTTCTTCAGTTCTCTCCTTAGAGCATGCGTAGCACTTGACTTGAGTAAAAAACTGGAATCCATCCCACAATCCTCTCAGCCCTCCATAGTATTCACTGATTTGCTTATTGATCTTTCTTATTTTTTTAATAGCTCGTACTCTTTTGCAACATTCTTCTTTCGAAAATAGGCTTCTGAAACTACTCTCCATATCACACTTACCAATCCAAGTACATGAATGTTCTTCCTATAGAAGGACTCATGAACTCTAATGTAATAACCATGAAATAACTAAGACCTACAAAGCAATAGGGAAGAACTTTCATCATTAGGAATTGTGTACTCCTTTCTTCTCCGAGAAGAAGATAGAAGAAGACTCGAAAAAGAAGATGTGAGCATTAGTGAAAAAGTGCATTCTATAAGAAAAATCAAAGTCATCAAGAGAGGAGAGAGGAAGTTATGGCAATCGAGGTAGAGATCATGGTTCCTTTCCCAATAATAAAAAAGAAAAACTAAAGTTTTCTCACTGTAGAAAAACACGACATACAAAGGAACAGTGTTGGGAACTTGTTGGTAGACTGACTACATATGGAAACAAGACCTACTATACTGATTAGTGTTATCCGTATCGCACCGTATCGTACATATCGTATGATACGGTGCGATACGTATCGTATCATTACGGCCTGTATCGTGCGATACGCTCAAAAAAAAATCAAATTTTTTTTTCCAATTTTTTTTTAAATTTTTTTTTTGTAGGTTTCTGGCCTCTCTTCACTTCCCTATGCTTGTAATTTGGGTTTATAATTTTATTTATTGAATAAGAATAATTTATAAACAAATAAAAATTGTGACAAAATCATTTTCCCTTCTGTTGCCAACTTTTAGGTATATTTCTGCTAGCAGTTTCTAATTTCATGAGATCGCAAACAATTAAAAACATTTGGTTGTCTCGGTTCATTGAGTGGGCATTTCACAACTTCACTATTTTAGGGTTCACCTTACGTGACTTCCATTGAGTTGAACATGATCAACGTGTGTGAGGCTTAACTGAGTCTGTGAAGCAAGAAATGAAGATCAAGCATTAGTTAAAAAGCTAATTGTAAGAGAAAAAGGGATATCATCAAGTAATAATATCACATCACTGAGGTGTCATAGAGTCAATAATCAAAGAAATTGAGCCCATTGTTTTGCTCACATATGAAAATTAGCAAATATGACAACTACATGTACAAAGATAGCAGTTTGTTAATTTTGATATATTAGATGAGTGGATTATGGAAGATAACGAAGAAAATGCACTCCTAACCGAAGAAGACATTGCATGAATTAATTTGAAGTGCAACAACATCACGAAGGAGATGAAGATTTTCATTTTAAAGCAGAAGGTGATGAGAAACTTTGAATCTTTATCAAGTAGAAGATGAAGATTATTTAGTTAATAATCCTGATACAAATTAAAATATGTAAAATGTAAATGTATTTCATTTTTTGCTTTAAAATATGTAATTTTGGATCCAATTGTTCAATGTGGAATGTTCAATCTGTGCTAAACTTTGCATTATATGAATTTAAAGCAATTATCAGATTTTTCTAGATTTTTTTTCAGATTTTTACTAATTTTCTTGATTTTTTAAATAATTTTCATATTATTTTAATATTAAAGTACGATACGATACGATACGCCCGTATCGTGGAGCCCAGCGATACGCGATACGATACGCGTCAGACAACACTGATATTGATACATCTGAGAAGTCAACAGAATGCACATATAAGAATATGACTTCTGAGTTGATGAAACGTATTGAAGGGTTAGAGTCGATACTTGAAGACCATCCTTCCACCTTAGAGTCTCGGGTAGTTGCTACTCACTCCACCTCCATGGCTAGTGGTAACACTACTTCTGCTTCTTCTAGAATATAGATTATTGATTCAGGTGTTATAGATCATATGGTCGAAAGTGACATGTCCTATTAAAGAACATGTCCTATTAAAGGATGGATCTCGTTCTCGCATGATTGGAAAGGGTAGCATGAAGACTCGGTTCTTTGATTTATCATTTGTCTATCACGTTCATAACTTTTGAGTGAATTTATTATCAATTAGTTCCTTGACGAAATGCCTCAGTTGCAAATGTGTAATAACTTTCTCTACTTTTGATTATGTATTTCAAGATCTAATAACGAGGAAGGTCCTTGGTCATGGTAACTTACAAAAAGGGCTATACATACTTGAAGAACCTATCTCATCACTATCGACTTCATAGTCTGCACTCTACAGCAGTATCATAAGAAGAAAAAATGAAGATGTGACACAATCGACGAGTCATTTATCTATATCAAAGCTTCAAAAGTAGTTCCAAATCAGTATCTTGAGACTAATAAAGTTTGTCTTGAATGTGATGTATGTTAAAAGGCCAAACATCATAGAGTTAGTTTTTCATCTAGTGAGTTTATGGCGTCACAACCATTTGACATTTTGATGTTTGGGGTCCTTCTACGGTAGTTTCTTTGAATGGATATAAATACTTTGTTTTCTTCATTGATGAAGATCCTACGTTTACTATGGTTTATCTCATGAAATCAAAAGATGAAGTGTCTACAATATTTTAATTTATTCATAAATTCATTGAAAATCAGTTTCATTGTTCCTAAAAGATTATTTGACCTGATAATAATGAGGGATAATATGTCACACCACTTATAGGACTATCTGAAAAAACATGAGATTTTACACCAAATCGCATGTTCTTATACTCTCCAATAAAATGATGGTGCAGAAAGAAAGAATAGACACATTTTACAGGTTACCGAAACATTACTCATTGGAGGCCATACTTCAAAAAATTATTGGGGAGAAGTTGTTCTTACCTATGTTTATCTTATTAATCGAATACCTAATTCAATTCTCAATGGAGAGCCACCTTACAAGATCATACAACCAAAGGATAAATTGTTTCATGTGTTAAAGAATATGCATATTTAGTGTTCTTAGTGTTAGTTTGATAATTTCTGATGTTTGTAGATATTATTGTAATTGTTCGAAGTACTAAAGGCATTTTGATAATTTTTTGTACTAAGGGTATTTTGATCATTTTCTGTTTTACAACTCCTTATATAAGGGTTGATAGGTTGTATTAGGGTTAAGAGTTTTGTGATAAAGAAAGAGAGAAAGAGAGGGGGCGGCCTCCATTGGAGGTTTGCCACCTCCTCTGATCTTGTGTATGATTTTTTTTTGTCCGCTGCACAACTGTATTTTTTAAACTTTGTATCAGAGCTTTCTAGTTATTTAAATGCCAAAATCCGACTATTTGAAATTTTCCTAGAATGTGGGTGTCCAAATGATCACCGTGTTTGCCTTAAAGGAGTCGAGTTTGGAGCAAAAGTTGGGCTACGAGATGATGATGGGTCGTCCCTAGGCTTTAAGGATGAGGAAGCTGAAACTACAGCATTCTTCTCCAATTTGCCCTCCATTGCAGATCGCTCTACATAATCCTCAACCACATCAGAGAAAACAATGTTCATACTATTGCTCAAGGCACAGGATGCAGCTGTAGAGAACTATCAATGCTATTTCCCATGTGTGATATGCTATCCCACTAGAAGCTCCATGAAGGTGAGTATATGGCATTCCTGTGAGTGTACACATGATGAAGAGACGATCCAGTATTTTCCCAACAAACTGAACCCATGACAGCTTACCAAAGACATGTTTTTCCCCACGTTTGGCTAATGCTAAAAGCAAATGAAAGTGCAAATGCCCTGACATTGAGCAGTGAACTTATTAGGATATTTGTCACGAGGCTGTGCAAAGTTTATTTAGTGGGCAGACATAAGATGCACATCAACTATTTGATGAAATGTCCCACAGAAGCTTTAACCCTGCACACCAACTGTTTGATGAAATTCCTGATAGAAATCTAATCAACTAAAATGCTATGGTTTCATGTTATGTTAGTAACAATTTTTTCAAGGAAGGTCTGCAATTGTTTTGATTGATGCAAGCATCGGCCATAAAGCTAGACGAGAATGTGTTGGTAAGTGTTATGGTCGCTTATGCTCAATTGGGTGTGTGGATTCGGGGAGGTGTGCAATTTACTTCAAGAGTTGCCAAGCATACATGATGAGTCAATGTGGGAAGACTAAAGAAGCTCTGAGTATGCTTCTTGAATCTCAGCTAGTTGGTATCAAGTTGAGCCTGCACTCTTCAGTTAATGCTTTGGGTGCCTGTGCGAGCATGGCAGATCTGTATTGTGACCTACAAATTCATGCTCAAGTGATCAAATGTGGAATCTAGCGAGAAACATTTGTTGAAAACGAAATCATAGATATGTATCCTAAATGTGGCAAATTGGATTCGGTATATCGTGCTTTTGCAGTGAGTGTTGATCTAAGTATAGTTTCTTGGACAACACTAATTGCAGCCTTGCATGCATTATTGGTCTGGCAGTATGTTGTTGTCTGCCTTGTATCATTGCAATTCGGCATGCCATGACAGATCAGGAAGGAGCATCTATGGTTCAAAGTTTGATGATGAGAATTTTACGTTGAGTCACATTGGGCCTAGTTTATTAAGCATGGCAAATGCTGGACCAAGTACGAACAGCAGCCAATTATTCATATGCACAGCAAGATGCACGACAACAGTTCAGGGAGTTCGGTACACATGCGATCGGAGGGTTGCTGTCTGCATTTTTTTTGTGTATGTTGCGGAACTGAATGTTGCAGATACAATCAGCATTCTCAAAGGACTCAAGGAGAAATATGAAGGGCATCATGATGTTCGGATTCAGGATAGAACTCTTGTTGTTGCTGCGCAACTCTCAAGCAGATACATATCTGGGCGTCATCTTCCCAATAAGGCGATCGATTTTATTGATGAAGCATGTGCCAATGTAAGAGTTCAGTTGGATAGCCAGCCTGAGGAGATTGATAATCTTGAAAGGAGGAGGACTCACTTGGAAGTTGAACTACACGCATTAGAGAAGGAGAAAGACAAAGCAAGCAAAGCTCGTCTTGTCGAGGTGCATAAGGAGCTGGATGACCTGCGAGATAAACTGCAGCCGCTTATTATGAAATATCGCAAAGAGAAAGAAAGTATAGATGAGATCCGCCGACTTAAACAGAAACGCGAGGAGTTGCTATTTACATTGCAAGAGGCAGAAAGGAGAATGGATTTAGCTCATGTGGCAGATCTTCGCTATGGAGCTCTTCAAGAAATCGACAACGCAATAGCGAAAATCGAAGGGTTCACAGATGAGAACCTTGTGTTAACTGAAACTGTTGGGCCACAACATATTGTGGAGGTGGTCAGCTGCTGGACTGGAATTTCTGTAACCAGACTGGGACAGAACGAGAAAGAACGATTGATTGGTCTCGCAGAAAGGCTGCATATGAAAGATGTAGCTGGCCGACTCGCAGAGAGAGGCATTGCTCTAGATGTTTCAGAATCTACTCTAGATATTGTATTAGCACAATCATATGATCCAATTTATGGTGTTCGTCCGATACGAAGGTGGCTTGAGAAGAATATGGTGACTCAACTGTCTATGTTGCTGATGAAGGAGGAGATCGATGAGAACTCGACGGTTTATATAGATGTTGTGCCAGGAGCAAAGGGATTGTCTTACAAAGTAGAAAAGAATGGAGGTCTTGTCAACAATGATACAGGGCTGAAGTCCGATATCTTGATCGAGATCTTGAAGGGTGTGAGGAAGAGCGAGACCACGCAGATGGCGAAGAAGATGAAGATCATGGAAGACGAGGAGGATATGTTTGGAAAATATAGGTATCTAAAATGCTCAAGAAGAAGATTATTAACCTGCACCCGAAGTGTTTGATGAAATGGCCAAGAGAGAGATTTGTTTGCAAATCAGGTGTTTGTTGAAATGCTTAAGAGAGATGAAAATTCAGAAAAAGATTACAGGAGATATGAAGTAGTATGTGATGATTGTCTCCACTAGAAAAACAACATGAAGAAAGTTTATAGAAAAGAGATGTATGCTGAAGATTGCAGTTATGAGGACCGATGAAATGTGTTTTGCAACCAAAGAAGCTGTTGAAAATATTGAAGCCAAGAAAGCGCAGAAAAATATAAAGAAGAAAGAGAGGGTGGCGGCTCCTAAGAGGGACTGCACATGCCAAATTCCATCTTCTACATTATATTGTGTTAGAAAGCGCAGGAAAATATAAAGAAGAAAGAGATAGCGGTAGCTCCTAGGGGGGGTACAATACAAAATTCCATCTTCTACGTTATGTTGTGTAAGCACCAACATCAACCACAAAGGCAAAAAAAAGTGTAATGGAAAAGAAGAGAGAAAGGCGATCTTATTCCATCTTCTAAGAAGAAAGTGATAGAGGCGGCCTAATTCCATCTTCTAACTATTTGGAGACTGAAAAAGTTTGAAAAAAAGAAAGAGAGAAAGGTGGTCCTATTCCATCTTCTAATGATTGACAAGAAGAAAGTGAGAGAGATGGTCTAATTCCATCTTCTATCTATTTGAAAACCATACTTTATGATTCAAAGAAGAAAGTGAGAGAGAGGGGCGACTGCATCAGAATTGTCAACCTATCCAATTCCATCTTCTATCAAGTGTTTGGTTGGTGATTTGATCATCATAATGATCCATAAGTGTGGTAAAGTAAAAACAAGTGTTTCAGCTAGTGTGTATGGTGGAGATGGTACCTCCTACCATAAAAGATCAACTTTCTCAATAATTGGAAAACATGACTTTTGAAGTGTAGCTGCTTAAGATGATCAGCCAGAAAGGCTAAGTTGAAGTTGTTGCAGCCAAAGAAACTCTGGAAGATTAGATCAGCCATGAAGACGAATGAAGAATGTTGCAGACAAATGAAGATTTTTGGCAAGTTTGGAGTTTAAAGTATCTCACTCCCAACTTGAGGGGGGTGTTCAAGAATATGCATATTTAGTGTTCTTAGTGTTAGTTTGATAATTTTTTATGCTTGTAGGTATTATTGTAATTGCTCGAAGTACTAAGGGCATTTTGGTAATTTTTTGTATTAAGGGTATTTTGATCCTTTTTTGTTTTATAGCTCTTTATATAAGGGTTGGTAGGTTGTATTAGGGTTAAGAGTTTTGTGATTAAGAAAGAGAGAAAGAGAGGGACTGACCTCCATTGGAGGTTCGCCTCCTCCTCTGATCTTGTGTATGATTTTTTTTTTCTTGTCCACTGTGCAACTACATTTTTTGAACTTCGTGTTCCACCCCGAGTGTTTGGTTGTGTATGTTATGTCAATTTACACTTTTATATTAGAAATAAGCTTGATCCTAGAGTCATCAAATGCATATTTATTTGATATTCCTCAACAAAAAAGGGTTATATCATAAAACTTATGTCTCTTTGAATGTTACTTTCTTTGAGTCCGTTCATTTTTCTTCCAAAAAGACGAATCCTCAAATGTCTGTATCACTCCTCCTGTCCTACCAATTAGTCTCACTTTTATAGAACCTGATACTTTGGAAGATACTAGAGGTGATCCAGTCACAAAAGAGACACAAGTGTATGCTCGAGGAGAGAGAAGTGTAGTAATGTCAAATTCTCAAGTTATCTCGAACATTGATTCTTTTACAATGGTTCGAAGCCAATCAGAGGAAAATCAGTTAAAGTTTTTCATTGCAATACGAGAAGATAGGAGGAATTATACATTATATCCAATTTCTAGGTTTATCTCTTACCATAATACTTTCTTTTAATGTGTTCCTTTTTTCTTCTAAAAAGATGAATCCTCCGTTGTCTCTCTAACTCCTCTTATCCTACCTATTAATCCCACCTTTATACAACCCGATACTTTGAAAGATACACGAGGTGACCCAATCACAAAAGAGACACACTTGTATGCTCAAGGAGAGAGAAGTGTAGTAATGTCCAATTCTCGAATTATCTCAAACAAAGATTTTTCCACGGCCATTGATCCAAGTCAATCAGAAGAAAATGAGTTAAACCTTTCTACTGTAGTACAAAAAGGTAAGAGGAATTATACACTATATCCAATTTCTAGGTTTATCTCTTACCAAAGTACTTCAGGAAAATATTAAGAATCTGTGAAGAATGCATAAGTACAAAAGATCCCCAAGAACTTTGATGAAGCTTCTAAATCTACACAGTGGAGAGAAGTCATGTCATGCGAATTACGATCTCTAGAGAAGAATCGTACTTGGAACATTGTTTCAGATGTAGGAGGAAGAAGTCCAGTTGGCTGCAAATGGATCTCCGTTCTGAAATTCAAATTTGAAGGGAGCTTGGAATGCTATAAGGCAAGGTTAGTCACAAACGGGTCCAGTCAATCATACGGGATAGACTATATTAAGACCATTGCTCCAATTACAAAACTAACTACTATCAGGGTTATCATAAGCCTAGTTGCATATAAAGAATAGGATATGTGGCAAATAAATGATGAAACATGTGGCAATTGGATGTGACAAATGTGTTTATGCAAGGAACACTTAAGGAGGAAGTTTACATGGCATTACCTACAATCTCAATAAGGGAGAGACCAATCAAGTACGTAAATTGAACAAAGTTATTTACAGTCTAAAGCAATCTCCCATAATGTGGTTTGAAAAATTCAGTGATAGCATCGTTAACCTGGGCTACCACAGAAGTACCAATGAGTCAATGACCATACATTATTTATGAAAAAGGACAAAGGGATTTCTCTACTAATATAGACGATATAATTGTTATTTGACTTGAAGGACCTGAACAGATTGCATTACTTTTTGGGCATTGGTGTATTTCTAACACAAAAAAAATACAAAATGAACCTTCTCAAGGACACAAAAATGATAGACAGCAAGGAAAGTGACACTCCAATAGATCCAAATATCAAATTATACCTTAGAGATGTTGAAGATTATAATGATCTCGTTATGTATCAAAGATTAGTTGGTAAGTTGAACTACTACTCGTCTATATATTGCTTATGCAGTGAGAATGGTGAGTAGATTTATGCATGCCCCTACTAAACACCATATATGCATGCAATATACCGTACTCTAAGATATTTGAAAAGGTCACAAAGTCATAGAATATTGTATGCTAATAGAGGGCATCTAGATATTGAAATATTTCCAAATGGAGATTGGGTTGGATCACGTGATGATAGGAAGTCTACTTCTAGCTACATCATTATGATTGGTGGGAATATTATTTCGTGGAAGAGTAAAAAAAAAGCAAGCAATAATGCTTCGATCGAGTGCAGAGGCAGAATATTAAACCATTGCAAAGGAATGTGTGAAGGACTAAGGTTAAAATCCTTAATGACTTAATTGAATATGAAATAAGACAATGTTATCCCTCTTTATTGTGAGGATAAGGCAACTATACAAATTGCTTTCAATCCTGTTTTTAATGAAAGAACTAAGCACATTAAGATAGATTGTCACTTCATATATAAGAAGGTTGGATCCATGGAATTCAGTTCATCTATATCTCTTCGCAAGAACAGCATGATGACTTTCTCACAAAGGCTATCACTAGACCAAATATTATGAATGTCCTTAGAAAGTTGGGAGTTATCAATA
Organism: Brasenia schreberi; assembly: GCA_036023115.1. Classification (NCBI taxonomy): domain Eukaryota; kingdom Viridiplantae; phylum Streptophyta; class Magnoliopsida; order Nymphaeales; family Cabombaceae; genus Brasenia; species Brasenia schreberi. The sequence continues at coordinate 18,444,350 of JAYKKT010000065.1, read as the reverse complement.
TCTTTCTCTCAATGTGAGGGGGAGTGTTAAAGTGTACATTATCAGGTCTGGAATGTATTATAATTTGATCCATGTATTAACACGGGATATTTATATCTTTCAAGTTATAACAACCCTATATAAACCTTGCTTAAAGAAAACCTAACCGTGTGGGTGGTGAAGGGCCAACTGCTGGGAGTAAGTTGATAATTGATTCCTTGTAATTTCGTTGATTCTATCCAATAAATTTTGATTTATAACACCCCTTGCTTAAGTATGAGTATTTGCTTCACATATGGTGTGACTGCAATATATTTTCATATGGAAAGGGTCCTTTTCTGAAGCCCTAGGTAATCTTAGAGCACGTTCACACACCTCAAGAACTCATGGGCATCCTCCTGACTTCCACCACCCATTCGACCACCAATCTTCTGCAAATGAGAAAGGATACCAGCTGGAGACAAAGGACTCCCACCCTCCCTAAGTTTTGCTACATGCTGCTCAAGTTCACACATAAGGCACCAGTCCCTCACACAGCCTGCAAAAGCACATAAGCAAACAACCAATAACTTTATGTAACCATTTTCCTTATAATAAAATCCCAAGAGGTCAGATACAGTACATGTCCTGGAGTGACATCTTTGAAGTAGGTACGTGATGAGAGGCTTTGTGAAGGTCAAGCATTGCAATATCGCATTGGCATAGCAACTGCAAAGTATCATTAAGTGAGACACATTACCAAACATTGAGAACTATGAATAGCCTATTTCTCCTTTTGACTGTTCAAACTAGCTAAAAACAAATTGTTCCTTACCATTGTTCGATGTGCAGCATATTAACACATGCAGTATAACCCAGAAAGTAATAAGTTTATAAGGAATTCAAAAGCAAATGCACAAGTAGATAAATCATGTTGGCAACAATAACAAGTGCTTGTAAAGGAAGATAAATTCAGCAGTACCTGTTTCCACAATTCAAAAGTCCTCTGGGACATAAATCCAGAACATCATCATGAAAGAACTTGACAAATTCTTCATAAGGAAAGTGCATCTCCTAAATTGAAGCAAACATGTCAACCACATAGAACAACGACTGAAAGTTCCACATGTGAAGCCTTATAGAAATAAAGCATACTTTGATCCTTTTTGATCTATCTTTGTCTTCTGATGAAGCTAAAGTAGGATATTTGAGTGGTTTCCTTGTGCCAATATTGTTTTTGTCATCCAAAACTTCATTTCCACCTTTAAAGGAAGCAGTTACAGGTGCAGATGTTCTGACGATTTCTGCAATAGGAATACCAGCAAACATCAGAAGGCTGATGAGTTAAGAATACATTTACCACCCATATGAGAAAATACAGACTTCTCATGTTCTTGAAAATTGCTGAACTCAGGTCAACACTTTTCTATATTTGTTGCAGTGAGAAAGTAGAAGCTGTCTTCTCAGCTCAAGTGAGAACGTTTAGTACTTGAAACTTGTGAAAATAAATCGTAACAGTGGCCTCGCAGCAACCAATTTGTACTAGTTGCTAACAAGGACATCCATTTTTCAGTCTCATATTGTTTCCCTTCACATGCCAACAAAATGGAAATGCATTTAAAGATATCCAATTAACTTTCATACTCAGCGATATCTAGGTGATAGTATCACAGCTATCATAAGCAAATCTCAACCTCAAGAAGAGATATGAGAAGGCCTGGGTAAGAAACCAGCCCACCCGCAACATCCCAAGCAAAGTCTGGAGCCCTGACCGGCCTGGCCATGGGCAACATCCAGCCCCTGAACTGCCTGTTTTCTCATAAAAAAGATAAAGATGTGGAACTTCCAACAACTTACTAGAATTTGTGGTGACATCAGCCTTCTCCATTTCTGAAATAGAGCACGTCCTTCCTGATTTCTTCCACAGAGATGTTTTGGTTTCTAAGGTGTTCAAAGCACCATCTGATGATGCTCTTCCTTTAGATGATTTTTCTAGATTGGGAGAGTTCAAATCACTATCATCTTTATCAGGATGAGAGGATTCCATCGGGTGACCAGTTAAAAAGTTGGAACTATTGGAACTAGGATCTGCCGTATGACATCCTCGCTGTCCGTTTCTATAGGACTGGTGGCTTAGTGATGAAGATCTCTTTGATGCTAAGTCATCAGATGAACCAGTCTCGGAGGAACTTTGGCTTTGAGCATGAATTTTTAGCTGATCCTCTGAGGCAGATCCCTTGGAAGGCTGTTGGCAGACCATCTCAATGGGGATTTTGTTTTCTCGTTTCCTGGGAACTTCAGAAGGAGAATGTGCCAATAATGCAGATTCACCACGTTTACTAACATGTCCTTCATCATGAACAAGAGTTGTTTTAATACCACCATTGGTATTAACGGTTTCTTCTACAGCTCCAAATGCTGCTCTTGTCTTCATCATTTCCCCATTGACTTCTAAATCAACCCCACTGCCTGAAACCCTTCTCTCTGAATTCAAAATATGTGAACTACTGGGTGTGACACCAACAGCAGAATCAACATAACCAGTTCTTTTGTTCAAGACTCTGTCCACCTTTGGAACCTTGACATTGGATTTAAGGGCATTTTCATGATTTACATCCCTTGGGGTTGGCAACATCGGATTTGGTTCATTAGTCGAGAAGAAGGTGCCTAACTGCTGACATTCATCTTTGTGCCCCTGCCTCCAGTGAACAATTTGGCACTTACCCGAACTGTAAACAGGGCACTGAAAGTTAATTGTTGTTATGGCTGCAAGATCTAACAGTAAAATAAAATATCAAACATACAAGTGATACAACAGCGGCAGGTCAAAGGAAAAGCTTAAATCAACCAAAAATCGCAGCTTCAAAATGTGAATATGCAACAGAGAAGCCAGATGTGTCGGAGTAACCTCTTTCCCATACAAACTTGGCAACCTTTCTGCTTACGTCACACTAGATGATTTTGATGATAGATATATCCACATGCAGATCTCAGACATGACAAAATAACTGCATATAACTGACATTATCATGGATCAACTTTTTGTCAGAGTAGATAAGTGTGTTGGTTGAGAGCTTTACAGACCAGTTTGCCGGTATTGATATGACAGTCTCAATCAACACTCGCAACCTCAGAGCTTGGTACCCATATTGGTCAAGTCAGATCCACGAGGTAACTAAACGAATAGGTAGCAACTTTAGCTGCTTGGTTATCATTGGAGACTGGACCGTAGAACAAAGCAACCTGCTTTTGAAATTTCAACATTATGAATTTACTAGATGCAGTTATGTAGTTTTGATCCTTAACTGTTTCAAATAATCATTGTACAAAATGATCAAAATTTCCTAGGGCACATTAATGAATACGAAATTATCTTTGGATCTTGTCAAGTAATTATCAAGTACTTGTATTTGTATCGGCTATCTTAATTGTATAGATTACCATATCGCATAACAACTTCTATCTCCTTATCCTCCACTAAGAGGGACTGCTCAATATTGTACTCGACCTGAGTCATGTCAACTTTTAACTCCAAAAGAGAAAGATTATATTAGTCAATGTGCTTCACTAAATCATCCATAACCAAGGTAAAGAGAAATGGGCCAAGTGCTAACCCTTGGTGTAGTCAAAGGAATTTGTTATCCCCTTGTAAATCCTAACACGAGTTGTTGCTCCAATATACATATTATTGGTACTATTTTTCTCTAAGCTTCTCAAAAGAATAAAAAATATAAGAATTTTCAAAAGCTGACACTTATTCTTGATTAGAAACTCATAGGATTGCTTTGACTGTCATCCAAACATTAAAGTAATGAAAACCAGGCTAACTGCTTATAACTCAAACCATAAAACCAGGTTTCCACAGCTTTAAGAAAGATGATTTTGCTACACTAGTTCTTATTGCTATTTTCCCAAAAGTGTAAGTTTCAGACAGATGTTCTTATCATGTTCATATTATTTATTCTAAGACAGATACAAAACGAATAAAAGAAACAACATGCAGATAAAATCTATTTATGATACAGATACCATCAGGACCACTTTTTTCTTCCAAAATAGGATCATACACTATGGATGGTCTAGTCATATTGATACTATCGACATAGTTCAAAGAAAGCAACACCATTGGATATAAAATCAATAGATATGAAAGAAAAACATGGACAGTATAACAGAAAAAAACACATAATGTAGCAACTACGAACAAAAGCAAAGTACAATGGCAAGCAGGGAAATACCTAACACAGAAAAACAAAAAGTAATGGCATCAAGGAGACACACAATAAAGAACAAGAAATCTCGATCACCAAAAAAACCAAGGCTGCTAAGTTTCCAGCCAGAACAATAATACCAGACAAAGGAGAACGCACCAATATCTAACGGACTTGCATCTGGAGCACCGAGTCGTCGAAGGCCCAAGGCACCAAGCACAAACGTACGCACCAGCCTTAAAAGGGGTCACAGCAGGCAGAAAATCAGATTGGGGAAGCACAGAATCAACAACCGCAGCTTCTTCAGATGCTAACTGAACAAGAACCCTTATCCTCTCCTTCTTCTCCAATGTTTCCTTCCATTTACCAAGTAAGAAGTAGGCAACCAATGGAAGCACAACCAATGCCACCAAGAGGCCAGACACATCAGCTTCCTTCTGCTTGAGCATGTCCCCTCCAACATACTCATGTCCAATCTCTCTCTTCCCACCTCTCTACAATAAGGATCCTACAGCCTTGAATGAGATGCCACCATTTCCCCTTAGAAAAGCAAACAACAAAGCAAACAACAATCATGATTCAAATCCCTGACAGATTAAAAAAGAAGAAGTGTCATAGAAAATAAGCTCACAAAACTTTGCCAAAATAGAAGTGAGAAGATCCAAGTTTTTCAGAAATAGATATGTCACTCGTCGTTGAAGTATTAGGGCAAAACATAACAAGGATCTTTTGCATAACCAATACTCATTCAGAAGAGTGCACCATCTACAGAAATGAACATTACCCAATTCATGTTTTCAACTAAAACCCCAAGATGTGATTTAGCGAAGAGAAAATGAAAATCCTTACTTTTTGGTTCAGACACATCATGATCACCTCTTTGGCGGAACAGAGACCAGAAATCAACATTGAGATGCAACAAGAAGACCATTACAGAGCTTCTAGGAGATTACAACCAAAATACATGGTAAAATAATAAAAAGGAACCACCTTTCTGAGAGAAAAGGATTCACATGAAACAATCAGCTTAATGACAGACTCATTAAAGAAAACTCATTATTTTAATCACGCTTTTCTGTCTTCCGATATATGGTATTTCATGGGTTTTCCCCATCACAAAAGATGAACCAGAGGGAATCTTCCTCTGCAGTAAACCTCCATACTCACTCTTGTCAAAAGGAGTAAAGGGAATGGTTGGAGCAACGTAAATGCTTTAAAGAAAGACGCTTTTTCAGCAACAAAGAGTGCATAGCAAAAACTCCCCATTTGGAACACTACCGCTTCTTTGTTGCTCGATAATAAATGGGTCTCTAGAGAGGGATACCTTGAGTAATCAAAGAACACATAAGAGCTAGATTTCATCTCCTTCATGCTTGAAATCTCACAGTTCGGTCACATGATTCACTTACCACTCGACATTTCTTCCTCTCTCTCTCTCTACAAGCGTTTAACGACTGTGCACAATCCACTGAGTAGATTTTAATCGTTACCCTTCAAACAGCTGAAAATAACAAAAATATCAGATATAATGTACTGAAATACTGGAGAAACATGATGTCCAAAAATGAGTAGTATTGTGCAGAAGTCTTGGCACCATATTCGTACGGTCATGGAAGGAAAGTAGGAGGGGCATAACTCAGGTCTCCGTCTACGAAATGTACTCAAAATTACCTAAATGCTAACTTCATTGTATGATCCAGATTCCACAAGCTTTATCATGAAAATTTTGAATAATAAATAATATAATCCCCAAGCAACGATTTTTGGCTATTCTGTACAATCAATTAAATCAGTAAAATGGTACAGAAAATAAGATAAGTGATCACAAAAATGAAAGCCATGTGATGTCAGCCACTTGTGATGTCCTAAAAGACAAAGAAAAGAACATTCATTTGAATTTAAGTTTGACCAAAGTGGTTAGAAGTAAATTTAAAAACTAAATTTGACTATTCAAGTTTTATTAATTTTGTGATCTCAAATCCCCAATCTTAGATGTTGAGTTCGAAGCAGTAATTCTTAAATTTAATGATTATCTTTTAAGATAAAATACTTAAGAATTAGAGAAAATGAATTAGTGATGGCAGATGATCACAAAGTTAAACTAATGAGGCTTCGCTTGCCTGAGGGGTTGGCTTTCAACTTGTATGTCGGAAATTCGATACCTAGGGTCTGTATCTGGGAGGATTCTGCCTAACCCCAATAATCTGGTTGTTCTCAAAAGTACGTTGATCTACGTCATGCACTCCATGCACCCCCTAGGAAATCGAACTCCCCACCAACGTCACAGGCGTCAATACTTCCAACTAGTTGAGCTAGCAAACGCTCTGGGTGCAGCGATCAAGTCAGTTGATCACCTCAGACTCGCATCTCAGGGCCACCGAAGTTTGAGGTTTACTGCTATGGTTCAGAAGGCATGTATACTTTCTAGCGAACAGTAATCTGTTCGGCCTCAGCCATGAAAATGAAAGGATTGTCACTCGGTAAATGAGATGATGATGAACACCCTTAGCTCAACTGGAGGAGGGCTTTGACATCCTTGCTGCTAGTAGGAAGTTCGACTCCCACAGTGGTGCATGTGTGTGTTAGCTTCGGCCTCCTTTTGTAACCCGCGAAGGGAGTAGGACACTCCATTTCTGAAAATCCGATTCGAAGCATGACCAGTGTGCTGCTTAAGCAAACATGAGAAATCAATTCTTCCTCGCATCAAATTATAGCCTTTATACCTGGTAGCAAACATGAGAAACAGATTCACACCCCTATCGGCTTCAGTAACCCTCGATAGATTTGGAATTCCCATGTTTCCCATGAATCCAGCTCTCCTCTTGGAAGAAATTCACTCTCTCACATGAATCACTTTCGTAGGGGAAACAAACATGCTGAGACAGGAATTCCAACTGCTCAGGTGTTCAAGAAGTTTATCATTTGGCTGGTTTATTGTAGCTAGCATTGTGTAACAAAAGGATATTGAGTTCAATTCCCATGGGATTATCCTATAGACAACAATGAGTTATGTAAAGTAGGACCACTTAGCTAATCTTGTGAACCCAATAGAGATGGCCCGTTTGGACCCAGTCTGCGGGTTGAACCAGGCCTGGACCAGCCCTGAACTTGCCACTACCAGAATCAGAACCAAACTAGAACCAGCAAGTCCTGCAGTTTGATTCCAGTTCCTTATATTGGTCTACCGGAACTGGAACTTGCGCTCAGGAACCGGCAGTGCCATTTTTTTTATGAAATATTCTTCGGAATTCGGGATTTGAAAGACTGATTTGGTTGTCTTCTAACAGATCTTACATTGTGTTTGGTAGCTAGAGATTTATACTGAAAATCTAAATTCAGGATTTGGTAAAATCTTGGATTTGCCAAATACACTAGGTGTTTGAAAACCAAACCCAAATCCTTACATGCATGTCTTGATAAGTGCATGCATGGTATTTATCCTAGCTGTTAGCCAAGATGAGAGCCACAGACGGGGCAGATTCGACAACAATATTCTCTGAGAAAACGGAGACGAAAATGTGGGTTCAGGATACCAGATCCACATGCAACCAATGGCAGTTGTGATCTTGGTGAACATGGAATGTTCTTCATAGAAAAGCCAGTTTAATTTTGATTTCATTCTAAGGGAGGTTGTTGGTTCAAGTGGTTCGGCACTTGCTCCCCTTATGCAAGGTTTCCAGCTCGAGTCTAGTCAATGGCAAAAACCAGGGGTGAAACGTGACTTCAACCGATCAATCGGGGTCCTTTGGGCTTCTCGATGCCGGTGGCGTACTTCACCAAGAAAAAGTCCTCCATTCCCAACAAAAAACAGCCCTTTTTATCACACTTTCACCTCATTCTAAGCTAATTAACAATCAAATCACCAAGCTTTACAAGCTACAGGATGGATTAGATAAGAATCTGCTTATGCAATAAAACCAATAAAAAGATCCTAACAGAAATCAAGCTACATATGTGGCAATAGCACCATAAATAAAATAGATACTGCAAAGAACATTAGACCCCAGCAGGTTGCACAGAACCATGGTTATCACTTAAGCCTTCGACCTTCCTCTGCTTGTGAGCGATGTCATATGTAGCGTGGAGAATGAAAACCACATAATAAATGATCATTATCAAGGTGCAGATACCAAATCTAAAGAATGAACGGTAATCCAGAGACCCCATGAGAAAAATATTCACAGCAATCGACAGAGATGGAATCCAGGGAACCATAGGGACTCCCCAAACCTTCGGAACTCTCTGCTGAGGTAGGAAAATGGCAATTCCTAACGTGCCGAACAGCCACAATGGAGCAGTTATTGTATAACAAATCCACCCTTTTGGCCTAAGACCCCAATATGTTGCAGTAGCAATGGAAGAACCAATTATGACAAACAGGAAGAACACCAACTTCAGCAAACTCTCTCTAGGTGTCGACTCGGCAAGATAATACCGCCTCACTAGCAGAGCCACGGCCACCATCATAAAGATGAATAATGTACTGATTGATAGAAGGTTTGATAGGATGTCTAAGCTAGAGAACAAAGCAATGATGCCACATAAAAATGTCACTAGAAGTGTAGCATGGACTGGTGTTTGTGTCCTTGGATGAACCAGAGCAAGCAAGGGAGGTATCATATGTGCTCTAGCTATATGAGCCGTGTACCGAGCTTGGGTGAGCGCACCAACCAACAGCACTGTTGTCATGCTCTTGAGTGCACCTAATGCGACCAACACCTTGACCCACTTCATCCCTGCCGCTGCAAAAGCTACTGAGTATGCTGCATTGGGATCAATTTCCTTGTAATTTTGCATCATGACTAGAGACAGAGACATCAAGCAGTATACCACCGTGACAATAGACATAGAGCCCATTAGACCCAATGGGATATCCTTTGCAGGATTCAAGGTCTCTTCAGCCATAGTTGCTATCCCCTCAAACCCATCATATGCGAAGAAGATGATTGCTGCTGCTCGAAAAACACCAGCGGTTCCAAATGGGAAGAATGGGACCAAGTTTGAGGCTTTAGCATGCCAAAAGCTTGCAACTATCACAAGAACAATGGCCAATGCGTTAAATAGAGTAAGAAGCCAATTGATCATGGATGTTCTCCGGGTATCCATCATGGCAGTCATCGATGCGATCCAGAGAACTGCAACTGCAATGGGATCTAAGTAGTTGTATCCATCTGCAAGGTTATCAACATGAATTCTCAATGAATTCGATCCCAGATTTACAAGTGTTAAAAAGTATGAAGTCCATGATCGTGCAACAGCAGCTGCTCCAATGATGCTCTCTAACAGAATGTTAGCTGCAGCTATAAATGATGCAAATTCCCCGAGCTCGACACGCAAATAAGCAAAAGAACCACCAGCCGCTGGGATTTCAATGGCAAATTCAGTGTAGCAAAACACTGAAAGCATTGCAGAGAGGCCTGAAATTGCATAGGATAGTACTATTGCAGGGCCTGCATCACTATGAGCTTCTTGGCCAGTAAGTACAAAGATTCCGGTGCCAATGACTGAACCGAACCCAAGCCACATCAGATCCCACCAAGTCAGGCATCTTTTCATATCATTGATGCTACGTTTTCGAACTTCAGTTACTTCCAAAAGCTCATCTGATCGAGCAAGAAGACGATCTTTGAACCTATGACCCGTCTCCAAGAGAGCATGTCTGTAACTAGTCCAACTCTGGAAAGATTCTCCTGGAAAGAAATCATCCTTGGTCCATCGCCAATAGCTTCTATTCTCATTGATCTCCATCCCCTTTCTTGTTCTGATGTCACACAAGAAACACTTCGAGATTGAAGACTCTGCTGTGTTGGTATCTCTTCTATAATGCCAAAAACATTGAATGATTGTTCCATGTTCTTCATGTGATCTATCCGAGAATATTATCGAATATGGAACTTATACTTCGTGGGTATATGATTCTAATGTATAATGGAGAATTAGTGTTCTCTTTGATTTTAGAGAATAAAGGAGTGACAGGGAAGGGAAGACTCACATAGTAAGGTAATTGACTTTCTATATTTTGAGGGAAAACAAGTGACCTGTTTGGAAACTTTACAGGCTGTACTCAAACATAGATTCCCTTAAAAATTGCTACCCAGCGTGGCTGCTGCAGCAAATTTTTATTAGCAACAAGCTAGAAAACTTGGTTATTCTCTAAAATGTTTCCAAATTCTCAATGCTTAAATCATCTCTCAGAAATATTTTATACCAAAAGTTCTGTTTCCCCCCAAAAATCTTTAATTTCCTCACCAGATTTTGGTTCTTCGTTGTTTTAATGTATGACTGGTTGAAAGTTGCACATTCAAGTCCCCGTATACTCAATCCAACTCAAAGCTATCCTATGGGCAAGGATGTATTATCGTGTTCAAGGATCAGCCACTCTTTAGTCAGGGTGAGGTAAGGAATGGCCTTAGAATGGGACAACCATCGATAGGCCTCTCCTTGTTCATTAATGTCAAGCAGCAGACCAACCAACACAGTCGAGGGTATGGCTGGCATCAACATCAAAGACTGCACAGACCATAGCAGTTGATTAGCGAAGATGTGGAGTAAGTAGAGGAGTTCTTGGAAGATCGGATGAGTTTATTGTTCACTTTACCGAGAATCAGCACTTAATTAGACCTTATATCTACACACAGGCACACACGTATAAGTATGTGCGTATGCATATGTGTGTGTATATATATATATAGAAAAGCCATTCCCTTTTACCATATTCATAGGAGAGTTTTAAATATTCTCAAGAACAATAGAGTTCACCAATGAAGTCGGATTCTATGACTTTCATCTTCTAGGAATAACAATCAAAATATGATTCTGCATGTCCTTTATCCAACACGCAAAACAGTGTTTCTTTAATGTTTATTTTGGAACTTGAAAGAACGGCGACTGTGACTCTCGCGCACATGACCACATGCTTTCTCTTCCTTTCCTAATTTTTCTCATAACTCGAAGGACCACTTTTTGGGGGGTCGAAACTTAGTTAAACTCCGAGAAAGACTTGGCCTGTGCAGGGCATTAGCTTGCACAAAGGAATAGCACCGTGAGAAAGAAACATAAATGCCCGCCTAGGCTCTGCAATCCTTTCCATTGTGCTAACTTCTCTTGAGGTGCGAATCCTCTGATTTGTTAGTTTGTATATAAAACCAGTCGAGTTCCAAAACCAAAGCCAAGCCTTCTCCACACTAACTGGGCTGGCTACATAGACTCTTAATGGGCATTGTGCTCGATGTTGTGTCATATTAGCATTTGCCCCCCCCCCCCCCCCCCCCCCAACACACACACATCATGATTCATTGTTTCCTCAAAATGGTTAAAATATCATACGGCACCGTTTATGTGATAGGTATAGATGCATGCATATCGTATCATATCGTGCAAGATGCTGCAATACATTGTTTCTCTTCAGCTAAAAATTAAATAAATGAGCAAAAAGAAATATATTATGAGATATGAAGATAATATGGTGGGACACAATGCACATGACACAGCGTTACCAATAAATATATGAAACATGACACATGCATTCAAATTATATCATATGAATCCAAGTACTCCAATACGTTATCATATCATATAGGATAATATAATATCATATATCAAATCCACAGTGGAAAGGGATTGACTGACCTGGCAAGGGGTTCGATTCACAGGATGAACATCATGAGTTCGATACTAAGCATGAAAACCTAGCTTTGTGAACATCATGAGTTCGATACTAAGCATGAAAACCTAGTTTTGTTATCCTATATATATATATAGAGAGAGAGAGAGAGAGAGATGCATGACCAAGAAGATGAGAGATATCTTTGAACAAACCTGCTTGCTCCTATGATGATGGAATGGATCTTTCATGGTCAAAAACTTGCGGGTGTTCACGACATGCGATTCTGAGATACAAAGATAAAACCATCTCATCAGTCTTTAAGATTGCAAGAATCCTGTGATCAGAAAGGCAGTTTCTCAAAGGAATTTATTTTCCTTACGCAATAAAAACCATCTACGAGAATCGCGGGCCAGACCTAGCCGGCTCACAGAGTGAAAAAAGAAAACCGTACCTCGGCCCTTATTGTAGGATCAAGTATTGGCTCGGATACACAATCTATACAATTGGGGCCAGTTGCCAGACCGAACCAACTCACATCTTATGAGAGTTGAAAGCAAAGTGCTAACCTAGCTCAGCTCATATTGTATGGTCAACTAGCGGTTGAGATATACAACAACAACAACTAAGCCTTTTCTCATACTAGACGGGGTTGGTTACATGGATTCTTTGTTTCCACATATCCCTATCATGTGCCATGTTAGCAGTTAACTCCCAATAAGCTAGATCATTCTTTATTGTTTCTTTCCAACACTTTTGTGGTCGTCCTCTAGCTCTTTTAATACTTTCCAAATTTAGTTTTTCATACCTTCTTAAAGGTTTTTCTTTTGATCTTCTTTCTATATGTCCAAACCATCTTAAGCGATATTCTCTCATTTTATACTCTATTGGTGTCACTCCTAATTTGTTTCTAATAACCTCATTATGTATACGGTCTTTTCTAGTATGACCACTCATCCATCTCAATATTTTCATTTCTGTCACTGACATCTTTTGTACATGCTGATGATTAAATTCCCAACACTCATAGCCATAAAACACGTCAGACTTAATTGCTGCCCTATAATATTTACCTTTTAATTTTAATGGTATCTTCTTATCACAAAGAATACCTAATGCTCCTCCCCATTTTAGCCAACCAACATTTATTCTATGTGTAACATCTCCATCAATTCTTCCATCACTTTGAAAAATTTACCCTAGGTATTTAAAACTTTCCTTTTCGGGAATGCAATGTGTGCTAATTTTAATTTCTATGTCCTTTGAAGTAACCAAATGATCAAACTTACATTCCATATATTCTGTCTTTGTTCTACTAAGTCGGAGGCCTTTGCTTTCTAATGTTTCTCTCCATAGTTCCAATTTTCTATTAACTTTTCCTTAGACTCCTCCACTAATACAATGTCATCTGCAAATAACATACACCAAGGTACTTCATTTTGAATATGTTTTGTTAACTCATCCATCACTATTATAAATAAGTATGGACTTAAAGTTGATCCTTGATGTAACCCAATATTAACTTCAAAGAAGTCTGTCGTTCCTTCATGACACATGTTTTTGCACCATCATACATGTCTCTTATAAGGTTAATATATGTCAATGGGATACCTCTTTTTTCCAAAGTTCTCCAAAGAACCTCCCTCGGTACCCTGTCATAAGCGGTTTGGATATACACATATATATAATTGGGGTTAGGGGCCAGACCGAGCCGACCCACAACTTGTCGGAGTCTAAAACAGTTGCTAACCTTAACTCAGCTCTTATTATAGGGTCAACTGTTGGACACACACACACACACACACACATATATATATATATATATATATATATATATATATATATATATATATATATATATATATATATATATATATATATATATATATATATATATATATATATAAGTGATTTTACACACCTTTGATAGCTTTGGCTCACTTCTCCTTTACTTTCTCAAGGACTGAAATGAAAAGAACAATATTATACTTATACTGTGGAGCATACAAGAACTTGTTACATTATATATACAAAGAGAGAGGGATACTGATATATATGTTAACATCGAAATCGAAACAAATCTCATCTATTATCAAAGATTGATCGTAGAAATTTGTTTGAATTTGTTAACACCCTTAAATCCTGGCATATGCCGGTCTCTTTTTCTCTCTCTTATATACATATACTCGACCCAAGTCCTCTTGAGTGGGGCTGAAGGGCCCTTTTTGAAAATATGAGCTCCTATTTTCTAGCCCAAGAGTTCTAATTGAGCCTGCTCCACCTGCCTCTCATTTTGGCAGCTCTGTTTAAATGACCTCTGCCTCCTCTATTTAAGACTTTATAAGTTAGACCGCTGTCTTTCAACTCGATTGAACATATTTTTCTCTAGTTTCGATTTCAGTATGTTCCAACTTTAGTGTTGGTTTTATCATAAAAAAGTAGAGAACGTATTAAAATAAAAAAAATAAAAATTACCTTGGTACTCCGGTTCCAGTTCCGGCCGGTTCTAGGCCTGGTCCGGTTCCTCGGGACGGGAATGTTCTATGACTGAGAAAATATGAAAACTATGGTCATCTAAAATATTCATGTTTATTGAACTATGAGGGTTTGGGGCGAAATACATCACCAATGCTCTTGTGCATGAAACACAGGCCGTCGATCTAACAAGATCCGTGGTCACATAAGATTTCCCTCCCTTGTCTCTTCCTTTTCATGGGAAGGGCCGGCACTGGATCTGCCGGAATCCAGCGATGTCCCTGCTCTAGGATGGCGAGCTTGCGACCTTAGTGGCGTCCACGAAGCGGGCAATTACTAACCATACGGAGCTCGACGATGTCCATCGTCTCTTTCTCGTGACAGTCTTCTTCACGTGCTCAACGTCGTCGTCGGCGCGGATCTTTTTGAGGCGATCTGATTCCGTAACAATCTAAGATCTTAGGGTTGTCTATCGCCGTTTTACGGCGACGAGCACTCTGTTCCAGCTACTCTTTCCCGTCTGAAAATCTCCCTTCCCTGTTTTTAATGCACAATTTGGAAATAAGAGGATTAGGGTTCCAAAAATTATGAGCGATCGAGAGATGTAGAGAAGGATCACGGTTCAGAGAAGTTGAAACTGAGTTTCTGAGGGAATCTCGCAGAAGAGCGGATAGGCCAGACGGTGTCTCAGGTTTCCCAGGACACTCGACCAAGATATTTGGTGGCCGGCTTTAAAATGTCTCGGCGAGAGGCACGTCTTCGAGACAGCCGGCTTCTATGAGTTCTGGTACCGGCGCCGGCTTTGTGGTTGAGAGGTGTGGCCAAATGAATCTTTTTAACTGGCAAACCGCACCAAACCAACCGTTGGAAATTTTATCTGGTATTTGAGGACGGATATGCACGGAACTGCAAATGTTAGGAACTGGTGGTTCCAACCTAACCATCTCGGTGTGATTCCAGAACGGTTTCGGTTCTGTAGGTGCATTTTTCTTTTTTGGAAAGAAAAGGAGAGAGTCGAACTCCAACACCAACCTCAAATGGAGGGAATGCCTTGCCGTTCAGCTACTAAACGGTTTGTAACGATGGTTTTGAGAAAATATTAAACTATATTTACCAGACTGCCGGTTCCAATTTCAGTTCTAAGACTCACCTGGTTTTGGTTACGGTCGATTCCGAGAGGAGTGCGGTTTCGGTTCGAATAGTCGAGCATGTTCTGAACCAGTCATGTCTAGACGGATGAAAGGAGCTGATACGAGTTAGTACACGATTCTCTCTCTCTCTCACACATACACACAGATTATAAAGGATTAAATCTAATTTCCAAAATATCAATGTCATAGTGTACCTAGATTCAAGAAAATAATGCATATTCATGGTAGTTGTGGTGACAATCTTGTTAACGAGTCTTGGTTAAAAAAAAACTGTTTTACATACAGCCATCCATGTCTAGGAAGGTTGGGAAGGAAACTGGGTTCGGTTTGATCTCCAATCCAAGCCCTCACATTTTCAGCCGACGCTCGCATATATTTTGGTTGATCTTAATTTGTATAAACTTGGTTTTCTGTGGTTAAATCCATGTTTATATCAACAGTTCCTATATAATCAACATATGCTATGGCAGGAGGAGCCACGGCCCTCCTGGCCAGGAGGTCGACCCATAAGACGTTCATTGAAGGAGGTTACGAGCTCAAAAAAACCCGGAGATCATAGTTGCCTGGTAGAAGTCTGCCAATAAAGAGAAAATATAAATGCTATCAAAGCTCTATGTGTGCACCAAGAAGTAGCTTACAATAGTGTCATGAACATTTAGTGTGTTTTCATCACTCCTAAACATAAGGCCTGAAGTTTGGGAGCCGTATGGGCAGCTGCATAGGTTGGTGCCGGGCTTGCATATATAGGTTTAGGTAGACATGGCCGGAACCGGCAGCTGCAAACCGCTGGTTCCGATTACCTTAGAACCTAGAATTGGAATCGCCGTTTCAGGGCCAATTCTGGTTTAAAGCTTAAACCATTTAAAACAAAAAAAAAGTCACTAAAAATTGAAATTCTAAAAAAAAATTAAAAATAGAACTGTCGGTTTGGAACCGCCGCTTCTTGTCTCATCCTGGTTTTGGCTCCCTTGAAGATGGAAACCAGAACTGACTCGGGTAGTACACGGTCCTTGGTCTGGTTTCACAGGTTTCAGTCTCAGCCAGGAACCGGCCCGGTTTGGTTATGGTTGGAGCTGCTGGACTGGTTTGAAACCAGGCATGTCTTGGTTTAGGGTTGGACTCTCGTCGGCTTATCACACATAAGTCTAATCCATCAACAAGGGTTCTAACATAAGTCTAGGTTTAGGGTTGTTCCTCTGCTTCATAAATAAAAGCAAGTTTCATATAACTTCTTAAATGCATATTATAACTATAAATTAAGGTGCATAATTTATTACACATGTAAACTTTGCCCATGTAAGGGATCACTCTTGCATTGCCGGTTCCAAGCCCGGATAAAGGAGGAGGGTTGTGTTAAGCTTCCGACAACAAACGTAAAACTTTGTCGGATTTTTATACCATGGATTACACAAATTATGAGCATTATTTTGGAGCGTCCCTACCTACCAATGCACTGCAAAGCTCGAAGACAGTGATAAGTAAGCAATGACCAGTACATTTTCGCCCGGATGTAGTGAATCAATTACAGAGAGGATTCCCACATCAGGCACGAGTGTGGCCAAAGAAGTTAGTCCCGCTACATTGCCACCCCAGTATAGTGAATAATTTATAGAGAGGGTCTCCGCATTTTCAATATGGATGAATGCAAGAGGTAAGGAAGTCAATCCTAGATAATAAGATTCGTATTGGTTCTTGAAATATGAGAACATTATCTGGTAAGCTAATGGAGGTGGTAGATACTATGATTCAGAGAAAGCTTCATATTTTATGTTTACAAGAGATAAAGTAGGTTGAAAAAAAAGCAAAGAAATAAAGAATACATATTTTAAATTATGGTACTAAGGTAAGAAAAAGGCTTGAAACGGAGTTGGTATTATCATAAATAAAGATTTAAAGGATAGTGTAGTAGACATATAACAATATGGCGACCGAATCATAACGTTGAAATTAATGTTAGGAGCAAAAGTTTTGAATATATTTTGTGCTTATGCACCCTAAGTAGGACTAGAAGATATTATAAAGACAACTTTTTAGGAAAAGTTAGATAAGGTGATTCAAAGGATTCCATAAAAGGGAGATGATTTGTTTAGGAGGAGACTTAAATGGACATGTCAAAGAGGCATTAGGATATCAAGGTATTAATGAAAACTTTGGTTTTGGGGATATAAATGAGGAAGGTAGGGAGATTTTAAATTTTTCTATGGCATTTGATCTCTTTATAGTCAATACAATCTTCAAAAAACGAGATGAACATTTAATTATTTATAAGAGTGGCTTATCACAAACACAAATTGATTACTTTATTTGTAAAAAAAAGATAGAGCGTGTTGTAAAGATTGCAAGGTAATTCTAAGAGAAAGCTTAACCACCCAACATCAACTTTTAGTTATGGATTTACAAATAAAAAAATGGACAAAAAAGAAAAGGGTGCATCGAGCTATTCGAACTAAATGGTGGAACCTCAAAAGCGAGAAAGAAGATATATTTAAACAGAAAGTCCTTCAAGGAGATGTTTGGAATTATGTGGGTACACCTTGTGATATGTGGAACAATATGGCTATACATATTAGGAAAGTAGCGAAAGATGTGTTAGGGGTATCTAAGGGAGGTGTACCAGCACAAAAAGAAGCTTGGTGGTGGAGTAATGTAGTGCAAAATAAAATCAAGGCAAAGAGGGCATGTTACAAATTACATTATGATAAGAAAACTAGTGAAACTTTAGAGGCTTATAAGAAAGCAAAGAAGGAAGCGAAAAATGCTATAAGTGAGATGTTTGGAATTATGTTGTAAAGATTGTAAAATAATTTCAGGAAAAAACTTAGCCACCCATCATCGACTTTTAGTTATGGTTTTACAAATAAAAAAATAGACAAAGAAGAAAAGAGTGCATCGAGCTATTTGAACTAAATGGTGGAACCTCAAAAGTGAGAAAGAAAATATATTTTAAACAGAAAGTCCATCAAGGAGATGTTTGAAATTATGTTGGTAAAACAATATGGTTATATATATATTAGGAAAGTGGCAAAAGATATGTTAAGTGTATCTAAGGGAGGTGTACCAGTACAAAAAAGTACCTTAGTGGTGGAGTGAAGTAGTGCAAAATAAAATCAAGGCAAAGAGGGCAAATTACATTATGATAAGAAAACTAGTGAAACTTTAGAGGCTTATAAGAAAGCAAAGAAGGAAGTGAAAAATGCTATAAGTGAAGCAAAAGCTAAAATTTGAGAGAATTTATATAAAAAACTCAACTCAAAAAAGGGTAAAAGAGATATTTTTAGGATAGTTAGCGCTAGAGATAAGAAAATTAAAGATCTTAGTTATATTAGATGCATCAACTCAAAATATATGGAATGCAAGTTTGATCATTTGGTTGCTTCAAAGGACATAAAAGTTAAAATTGGTGTATATTGCATCCCCAAAAGGAAAGTATTAAATACCTAGGGTCAATTTTTGAGAGTGATAGAAGAATTGATGAAGATGTTATGCATATAATTAATGCTTGTTGGTTAAAATGGAGAGGATAAATATTATAGAGCAACAATTAGAATTGTCATGTTTTATGGTTCTAATTGTTGGGTAATTAATCATCAACATATACAAAAGATATTTGTGATAGAAATGAAGATGTTGAGATGCATGAGTGGTCATATAAGAAAAGACCATATACATAATGAGGTTATTAGAAACAAATTAGGAATGACACCAATAGAGGATAAAATGAGAGAATATCATTTAAGATGGTTTTGACATATAAAAAGAAGAATCTATAAGAAGTTATGAAAAACTAAATTTGGAATGTATTAAAAGAGGTAGAAGATGACCACAAAAGTGTTGGAAAAAAACAATAAAGAATGATCTAGTGCGTTAACTGCTAACATGGCACATGATAGGACTTTGTGGAAACAAAGAATCCATGTAGCTGACCCCGTCTAGTTTGGAAAAAGCTCAGTTGTTATTGTTAATTTATTACACAGGCTATTTCTCGGGACTGTTATGAAATAGTGCATACAGTAAAAGTTCTAGTCGATTTCTTTTACATGTGAGAAGCAAGATGGTGTATTAACTGAACCAGTGGAGTCACATTATCCTAAGCTCAGATGCACCTCTCTCAAGAGAAAGTTCAAGCCACTATAAATGTGTACGTATGTACATATGTATGTATGTATGTTATATATAGGTATACATGCATGTATATATAAATGTATGTGTTATTTATACATATATACTATGTATATACATATATAATATATATATATATATATATATATGTTGGGTACGGGTCGGGCATCTTATCCCCACACCGGAACCCAAACCTGATCTGGGGTTGCATTGGTCGGGTCATATTGCCATCCCTATTATTGCAAAAAAAAGCAGCCATTGTACATGAGGATTCAGTTCTTGGTCTAAGCGGGGTCTGACATACAGAAAACCACATCAAAATCATGTAAGAATTTTTTACACCACCACACCCTGAAAAGGGTACTTTTTAATATCTTCAAATAAATTTTACATATCTTAATTGGGTGAGATTGAGCGTTAGTTTGGTCGTGATTTCTCGACTTAGAATCAAAGTTTTGATATTTTGATAACTTCTGGGTTTCTGTTATACAACTGACAAAAATAACTCACCTCATTCAACCAGTGAATAAGCAAACTGTTCCTACTGATACAGGATCAATAATGTTGCATCAAGCTATGCTTAGCTTGTCTATCAAAAGAAGAAAATGGGAAAAGAGAACAACCTAAATTAATGTTTTCACTTTAATTACAACAGATGAAATAAAAATACAATCAATGAATCTTGTCTGTAACTGCTAATCAATTGCTATACATTGAAATCTACATCACATACTGCTGCCTCTAGGATTTGGCTTTCAGAGTTGAGGATTGACCTTCACTTAAGAAAGGCTTATAAATACATCATTGGCTTATCATCTTGTAGAGACTGGTTTTTGTTCTCGGTTGCTTTCAATATTCCAACATTTCTATCTTCTTACCAAGTTCTTGCTGTTTATGACAGATGCTCGATCTTCTTTTCTCATTGTTCTGGGGACCTTAATCATGGGAATCTTCCCACATTTCCTTCAAATAACTTTCACACTTACTGCCAATGATATCCATGGTACTTGCCATTTTTGTCTCAACAGTTTGCAACGCAGCCTCTCCATTCTTTATGTTATGCCGATATTCGACTGCTATCTGTTCAAAAACTTCTACTTCAAACATGTTGATTTTGATTTTGGGCTCCATAAGATCCCTTACATAAGCAAAACTCAGCTGGTCCCTTGAATTGAAAGCTTCCAACTCGTTAAATAGTAGGCATGAGAACAAATTACTTCTGATTCCATGCTTCCTGAGAATCAACGCAGTGTCTGGAACATCTGGGTGGGAAAGAAACTACAATTTGTCAGATACAGATAGCAGAAGATAGGGTGAAACTTGGAAAAAAGAATGGTGTGATCAATTCAACTTGGATAGCATAATAAAATGGTATATTTTCAGAACCAAATATAGTCCTCAGCAACAAAAGAGAAGGTTGAAATACAGTTACCTCCAGCAAGATTTGGCATGTTCAAAATTGCAAACAGAGTTCCTTTTGTGCCAATTCTAATTGTTACATGTGGTGTAAGCTTCAGTGGAAAACGCTATTTGTTAAGAAATCCTTTAATTGCTTTTTTTTGAACTTTTTTTGGGGGGTACAAATGAGGAGGCCGAATTCAAATACATGCCCCAGATATCAAACTCATGACTTTCGACTTATCGAACTAATGACCTTCGGCTTCTGAGTTGACCCCCTAGCCAGGTGAGCTAGTGCTTGTTGTGCAGCTTCCTTTAACTGTTATCTGTTCAATATCTGCAGCTTTCCATGTGAACCATGCTTATTTGCATTCTGACCGATAAGTAGTTATGGACATCTGGTTTAATAGTTTTTGGAAGTAATCTGCTCTGTCACGCAACACACGATTTTGTTAGTTACACTCATTTGATCATCTGATCCTTTATTCTGATTTCCTTAATGTTGATTGAACTAGAATGCCTTTTAACATCTTCAACCAGAAACATGTAGATAAAGAAGATTAAAAGTAGATAGTTTTACCAGTTGTGTAAGGATGCTTGTTTCGATTCCATGGCCTTAATCCATTATCACAGTAAGTCTCCATCTGCTCCCTCAAAGATTGGATATCTGCCCATTTCTTCCATCTAGCAGTAGCCATAGCTTCTTCCATCGTGTGAATGTTGAATGGGTGTTTCGAAATGGCCATATCAGCGTCCTCCGATATAAGTAGAGAATGCAATAGCAGTAAAGGGTCTGCTGTTAACTGCAATTTTGCATCTACCCAGATGCCATAGAGAGAGTTAGGGAAAAGCCTGTGAATCAGATGCTTGGCTATCACACCGTTCATGGCCGGACTGTCATATGGTAGCTCTGAGACTTTCACTATTCTCCATACACCAATCCTCCTCTCCCCTGTTTCATTTAGCATGATTTTATGAGCATTGAGCCCTTCCACTGTTCGGTCGTCAGTGAACATGAAGAAGCATGCAGTCTCCAAGGTTTTCGATGCCAACCCTCTCGGCTGTCGAATCTTGTCATGGTTGCCGAAGATAGCGGACACAACCACTACGCCTCTGCAATTTTCCATTGCAACTCTATCTGCTTCCATGAAAGAAGCAAAACTTGTGACTCTTAAAAGCGGAGTTATCAGTCATATGGAGATTCATCTAGCATAGAGTTAAAGCATGTCCAAATTCTGCCATTTCGTCTTGTAGATTCTTACTTATATTGATCTAGAGTGTCTCGGTACATGGTGCAATCTTCCTTGCACAATGACTATCAAGCATGATCTGGTACGCAATTGGCTCGATAGACACACACACACACACAGTTAATGATTAAATCTCGATTTTCATTTTATTTTCAGAGGAAATTTTCATAAAGGACAAATGTTGGCTCGACATTTTACTGGAAAAGGCAACAGGGAATACCTGCAACCATCAATGCATCGCCGGCACTCTTGTGAACCGCTTCAATGTTATCGTTGATTAAATTATTCAAGTTTTATCGTTGTTTGTTAAATCACTATAATATTCGATCATGTTCTAGCAACTTTGTATGCGTGTATATTTAATTGACGACTAGAGCATGACGACGATCAATTGAAAATTCCTATATCGCTTCACGTAGTCCAACAATTGCGTGAAGTATAAGCACCTTACTCAACAATATATATATATATATATATATATATTATTCCTCAATAATCAGCAAAATTGAGAAATAAAGCTGGGAAACAGAATACCACCAACGCAGCACCTCTTACCAGAGTTGCTAACCCTGAATTCCTTCATGAATCCGCATGGGATCGCCCCTTGGTTGAAACTAAAAAAACTCTTTCTTTCCTTGGTACTGAAATTCCCAGCGAAGGTGGTTCGAAGACCGGAAATGTATCCCAATTCTTTGACCTCTTCTTGCATAGAAGAATTCCTCATGGAATCTTGAATTTCTCTGAAAACCAACCGGTAATCTACACCACCATCAAAGCCAAACCTTAGAAAATTCAATAAAGCTGGGACTTTTTGAGTACGGTAAGATGGGAAAATTAAGACCAAACAGTTGGAAATTCGGCAAAGCAAGGAAATTCAAATCACCAACAAAACCAACACCATAATAATACCCATAAAAGAGGAGAATTATACCACCAACGAAGTGAAATAACAGAAAATTCGACGAAGCAATGAAATATAATTCACTTAACAAAATCAAAAAGCAACGAAATGGAAATCAGCAATCAAACAAACATCAGAAAACTCAACGAATTAAGGAAATTCAAATACCAACGCAGCCAAATAGCCGAAAACTCGGAAAACAACCAAAAAAGCCAACCAGAGGAAAATTCAACACACAGAGAGAGAGAGAGAGGGAGTTACCCGTGAAACGAACGAAGGTGTTGCATGAGGAATGAGCGGTTGGGATTGCGTACTTGTGCTCTCCATAGGAGGAGGGGTAAGAGAAGAGCCTCTGCTGGATGGGAACGGACGGTGGAGATCTGACGGTGCATCTTCTAGCGAGAGAAGGAGGATTAAAGAGGAGGTAGAGGGTGAAGAAGAGGGAGAAGAGAGAGACGAAGAACAAGAACTTGGATTGCAGGCGGATGCTCAACGGCTTCCCCATTTACCAAAAACTCGGTGGCTTTCCGTGCATGGGGATGAAAAGCATGAGAGAGAGAGAGGGTTAGTTGACGATCCCAATTTTACCTTTTTCTTAGAATTCCCTTTTTCAAGAAGAAAAGAACGTAAAGGTTACTCATTCCGCTTAATTGTCCCTTTACTCAGCCATGTGTAACAAATAAATTATATTAAAACTAATAAATTTTATTGGAGGTAGGGATGGTGAACGAGATAAATGATCATCACACACGCTCAGCTGGCATGGCGCTTTGACACCCTTATTGTTGGTGGGGAGTTCCACTCTTGGCGGATACATGTTGCATGTGTTAGGCTTCGGCCTCCTTGTATAAAAAAATACTCGTAGCTGGCTTGTTTCCTATGCAATCTGAACTTTGTTCTTTATTTCACAATGAACCAAGCTGCGAATTGGGTTTGAACCAGTTTGTACTTGTCTGTGCTCGTCGAAACTCGTGTTTGCATGTGTTGGCTCACGTTTGGTTCGTAGGTCTCGTTTAACAGCCCGAACCATGAGTCTCTTTGCTGGAGCGTTGACCTAACTGCAGCTTGCCTTTGATATAACGAAGTTGGCACACTATGTTTTGAAAGGTTTCAGTGCAAGACTCGCTTTTCTTCGTCTATGGATTATGTGGAGAAACTAAAGTGATTGAAGACGTTTCGGTAGTAGGAAACCTGGAGTCGCAGTCATACTTTTTTTGGCGATAACGATGGTTCTCCTAATTTGATCCCCTCGTTATCAGTGTTCTGAATGCCATCTCAAGCATCCGGTTTGCTATCCTAATTTGATCCCCTCGTTATCAGTGTTCTGAATGCCATCTCAAGCATCCGGCTTGCTAAGGAAGTAATATATATATATATATATATATATATATATATATATATATATATATATATATATATATATATATATATATATATATAGGTAGATCCCTACTCAATACTCAATTATACTGAGATTCATCCTCACCACCCTTCTATTGCTTTAACAACGTTCTCTAACACTAACACTATCCACTACTCCCTTGATGACTTCTCAATATTAGTGCAAGACAAAATTATAGACACCACAAACAAAACCATCTATAAACGGTGGTGGTGGTGGTTTGACTGGAATAACGGAAAGTGGCAGAAGATAAAGCTGGTGGTTGAAGTAATGGAATGTGACAAAACTTGAGTTTGAGTCGGAATTACATTCTCTACTCCCTCCCTCCCTCCCTCTCTCTCTCTCTCTCTCTCTCTCTATATATATATATATATATATATATATATATATATATATATATATATATATATATATATATATATATATAGACAGAATCTTTGAGAAATAGATCCATTTTCTATCTTACTTCAGCAGCTAAATGCAATATATATCCATTTGAACATAACATATGTATGTTATTTATATACATATACAAGAAATTCCTTTATTGAATCATTCATAGTTTTATCCATTACGAGAAAAGTTTTTTTTCAAAATCCAAAGAAAAAGAACTCTCAGGTTTATTTTAGCAACTTTAAATGAATTGACATACATCCACATATATGTATATATAAATAAAGAGAGGAAGGGAAAAGTAGTGTGGTACTTAATTAGGATGTTTCATTATCTTCGACTGCTTCATAAACTCATCTTTCATTATTAGTCGTGTGGTTAACACCACACCTTTGACACTACAAAACTGACTTAAAGATATGGATGACTTTGTGGTTTTTAAGTTGTTCTAGCGGTAGCAACGGTAGTTTTAATAGGTTGAAAGAGTAGATATTGTTGACGGTCATGATGGAAGTAGCTAAAGGTTACATGCCTAAAGTAGGTACAACACCCTCTCTCTCTATATAGAGAGAGAGAGAGCATTGTCCATGCACATACTTATTCATGCTTTAATCTTCTTAAATATTTGAGTTATTCGTTTTTTAAGATTTGAGATATTTAAAGTAAAAAGTAATTAGTAATTAATGCATTTAATATATCCATAAAAATACCAAATTTGTTTTTAAATTTGAATTTTAACTGTCGATTTCATTGATAAACCATTGAAATTTTTGAGAAAAATAAAATTTAGTTTCAATCGTCGATCTTAACATGAATTCCAAAAATGGTCTCTGCAAGTAGGAAGAAGGGGGCGGTTGTGTCAGAGGTGTAACATTCCCTTCACTGAGATTCTCGTAGCTGGTTGAGCGAACGCAACACCCTGTCAGAATCTCATAAAGGAAAGAAGCAAGAGATGCGGGAGAAGCTACCAGACTGGCTCAGAAAGGACTGGGGACCTCCCCTCCCCCACTCTTGCACTATCATCTGCTTGCGCCATTCTCCAAATTATTCTTCTACAGCTGGCATTTGACTGTGTGTAAGAGAGAGAAGGAGAGAAAGCTGTTATCAAACTGTTGCTATTGATATCTTTGCAATGTGTGTGCATGAGAAAGATGTGATGTGTGTGAGAGAGAGAGTCTAATCAAACCTTGCCATTGACAATGTGTGTGTGAGAGAGAACTGTTATGAAACCCTTGCTATTCATATCTTTGCAATGTATGTGTATGAGAGACATGTTATTAAATGTGTGCGTGTGAGAGAGAGCTGTTATGAAACCCTTGCTATTGATGATGCCTTTGCATTTCGTGTGTATATGAGAGAGATGTTATCAATCAACTGAACTTTTTCCAACGGTTTTGGCCACCGGAAATACCAATTTCCCGAAATGCTCAAATTCGTACTAGTGTTTCAAAAGAAGAATTTACTTCAAAAATTATAGTTCTTCCTCCTAATTCAAACATCAATATTCAACCAACTCCTGTTTCCAGTGGTTTCACACTTGTTTCCCTTAAGCCAAGTCACAAGTTCGAATTTTGTGAATGGAGAAAACTAGCATTGGTTGAGCTTTACCCTTATAGTGCGCGGACACGGCTTGAACCAGACCGGTCATGGTTATTATAGGCTTCGCTTCCGGATACCCGTGGTTAGAATAAAAGAAACACCAATGTCCAAGAAAAATGCCTGAGTTTCTCGGGGCACAAATTTTAAAAGTTGAATGAGATATGATGGAAACCTTTTCCATGGAATGAACTCCAACAAAGTTTGGCAAAAATTTTCTCATTTCTATTCTTCCAAACTGAAATCATTTGCATTCCCAGTAACAAAAGAATTGGGAGATGGGAATTTCATCTCTCGGATTCTCATTACCACAAACATCAGATTAGCAAGAGACATGTAAAAAGTCCCAACATAAGGGGCATTTTGTTAATGTGCATATAGCAAATATTTGCACCAGCAAAGCATTTAATTGGCTTTTCACGTCTAAACTCACCAACCCCACATGAACCCTTACAAAGAGGCCTCCATAATCATAATAAAATAATCATAACGACAACCAATCCTTATGAACTGCTGCCAAAATGTACCCTTTGTGGGGTTCGGTCACCTATGTGCCTTTCCTATGTTCTAGAAGACTCCGTGCAATGGATACAGGGCTCACCTACATCGCAGCCGTCCGTCTCTAGGGCTGGTAAATGAACCAAGCTGCTCATAGTTCGCCTCGGTTCGCTGCCTCATCCTTGCTCGTTCGTGTTTAGTTCGATTTGGTTCCTAAAAGCTCGTCAAATGACAATCTTTTTTCTATTTTTTACCTCAATGTGATTGCATTAGGTACTTAAAGGTAATTTGAAGTGTCATTTCCGCTTTATCTTTATATTAAATGAAGATTATAAGTAAATAAAGGGCATTTTGCTAAGGTACTTTTAAGCGAAATGATGATAAACCATTTGCGAACATGTTCGAACAGTGGCTGTTCGGCTAACAGCTAGCTTGGCGTTGGGAGTAAGGAAGAATGAACCAATTCACTAAATTGGATCTCATGAACAACTTAAATATGCACTCCTGTGCACCTAAAGTAATAGGGATGTTATGAGATTCAAGTGGATCTGGTTTTAACACAAATATGAAACGATGACATACCAAGTATGACCCGAAACACGAAACATGGCACAGACCACTATGGTTGATGTAGTAGGAGCCCCCTACCCTGATTCAATAATTCAAATAAAGGTCAGATAGGTAAGTTTTCAGTTTCAGTACAGGTAACAAACATGTTTGATGAAGAATACTTGCCTAGATTTTGTTTCTCACATGTACCTTTGAGACCCGATAAAGTTTTAGGCCAAATGCCAGGTATCTAACTTATCCCTCCTCCTTTATCCGGGCTTGAGACCGATAATGGAAGCCGCATATGTTGGGTTCCTAACACCCTCTTCTACCATAGAGTGTCTTATCTTACAATATCCGCAAAAAAATCTTAAGTTGGCACAAAAGCACCAAAACAAGGTGCACTCAGGGCGTTAGCTCACCTTGAAGAGGCTGTGGTTCCATTCAAGGTGCCACCATATAGGCTTCAAGTGAGTGGATTCCCAAGTTTCCTTATCACAGTCCAACTAGATATGGGGAGTATTCTTCAGGGTGGTTCCCTTCTCCAGAGTACCTCAGAGGTGTGCTCCAGAATGAGAGATGAATTTGGTATTGATTCTATCTTAGCCCTCGACCATGCCCATCGGGAAAAGGAATGGCCAAGAAAGAAAGTGCTATAGCTAAATTTGGCCAAGTTTTAGAAAGTACTTAAAGAATGTAAAAGACTCCACTGATTGATAATCACAATCAGAGATCTCCATTATAAACGTAAATACTTCTCTTTCTATAGAGCCACCCTGAAAAAAAAAGAACAGAGCCCTTTACAGCCATGCACCACTACCTTTGATTTTAGGCAGTGGCAGATCCAATTTAGGGCAAGGTAGGGCAAGCATCCTTGAAATATAAAAATTCCTTGGAGCTATCATTTTATATTGGTAAAGACAAATGCTTTGTAGACATGAAATACAAGTGCGCCTCACTCCAAAAAAAATCCTCTGTCTAACATTGATCTTAGGGCTCTCCCAAGCATGGCTTTTCATAATCATATTAAATAACCTGTAATAGGACAACCAAATTATTCTTTTGATTGGGATTAATCTAGTTAATCTTCTATGCTTGTTCCAATTAGATCCAAATGAGAATACGGGTTTCCTGTCATATAGTTGCTGTTTTGACACAATACCTTTGCGCCCCAGTTTCCGGCCTGCAGTTTCCAGTAAGAGCCATCGGACTACGTGATTGGAAGGCATCCTTCTCATTATTCGATCTTACAAACTGAGGCCCTCAGTATACATGTGAATTCACTATCAGAGAAGGATTTAATGGGTGCACAATCAGCTGAGTTGCTATGGGGTTGACTTGCTAGTTAAAGGTCATAAGTTCGATACCCGGGCATGCATCTGGCTTCAGCTCCCCCCCTAAAAAAAAAAGCAAGAAGGAAATAAGAGGGGGAAGAAATATGAAATGATAGATAGTAACAAGAAAAGGCAAACCATCTACTTCATACAACTTCATATAATGAACGTTGTATCTCTTCAATGGTAACTAATATATCTGAACATACACAATCATCGGTTCTTCTGTCACACCACCGATCAGTTACAATCAACTAATAAACCTGTGTTACATGCTTCTGAATTATTGTGATCTTCCTTACCGAGAACGGTAGATGATGAAGCTTTATTTCTATCTTCCAGTGTTGTTAGGGGAATTCACCCACATTTCTTTCAGATAATTTTCACACCTACTGCCACTGGGATCATTGATGCTTGCCATCCGCGACTTGACAAAAGATCGACCCCAGTTGTTATCTGTTCCACTGGGATCATTGATGATTTTCACACCTACTGCCACTGGGATCACCCAGATATTGCTTTGTTATCTGTTCAAAAACTGCTTTTTCAAACATGTTTATTTTGATTCTAGGCTCCATGAGATCCCTCACAAGCAAAAACTATTTGGTCCCTTGGGGTAAAAGCTTCCAACTCGTTAAACAGCAGGCATGAGAACAAGTTACTCCGGATTCCATGTCTTTTAAGTATCAAGGCACTGTCTGGAACATCTGAGTTACAAGGATAAGAAGAAGAATGAGAGAATGCCAAGCTGAAAAGGTTAAATACACAAATATTTGCTGAAGTGTCTTACCAAAAGATGACAAACAAATATCACAAATAAGCATAGGCTTGCTCTAGTGCTTCCAGTTTGCTCAAATTTGCAGTAATAGGAAAAATATAAATAAATCGATTCCTGCTTTCTAGGCCTTTGAATCACTGAAAAACCCACTTAGAACAAGGTAAAACTGTGGGATATTCACCTCATCATAAAAGATTTTCTAGACACGTCACCGTCTAGAGATCGAAACAAAGTTGGTTCTTGCCAACAAATCGAACTCAGGGTATGTTCACAAGTATATTCCTTTTCTCTCTAGCAGTATGTTCTCCATGAAACAAGTGAAAGGTTCCTGATAGTCCTTTCCCTTATTATTTGGCATTTTAATGAGTTGATATGCATCTGCTAAATGGCATTACGTCCAGGGCTGTAAGCTGGTTGTGTTCGGGTACAGGAGCATCTAGACTCTGGCCCAACCAAGCCAATTATGCCCAGATAAGCTCTGCTGGAGCCAAGTCTAGGGTCTGAAGTAAAATGATCAAGTGGCCTATGAAATAATCTCGTGGCCAGCACATTTTGATGAATGCAGAGGCTTCAACTAACATTAACCCTTTTATCAGTAACAAAAGATGAGTTAATTAAATAATTTTAAAACCCTGAAATGCCGGATTACAGGTTAAGAGGTCTTTTTGCAAAATAAAAAGTAAAAAGAAACTTTGAAATTTCTTCCAAATTCCAATTTACAACAAAAATAACTTCTATGCGTATAACGAAAATATTCTCGAAATATATAATCCCTTTTAGAGGTATCTGTATGCTGGATAATCCAAGAGGTGAAGTGCATTTTACCAGTCGTGTATGGGAGTTTTTTGGGACTCCATGGTTGCAATCCATATTCACAGTATGTCTCCATCTGCATCCTCAAAGACTCGATGTCTCTCCACTTCCTCCATCTGACAATAGCCATTGCTTCTTCCATAGTATGAGTGCTGAAAGGGTGCTTTGAAATAGCTAAATCAGCGTTCTCTGAAATCAACAAGGAATGCAATAGCAGCAAAGGGTCTACTGTCATCTGAAGTTTTGAATCCACCCTTATGCTATACTGTGCGTTGGGAAAAAGCCTGAGTCAGATGCTTTACTATCTTCCCAGTCATTGCTGGATTCTTGTGAGGATGCTTCTTCAAAACTGTCACTATTCTCCATACACCAATTATCTTCTCTTCTGTTGCAATGAATTTAATCTTATGATTTTGTCGTCTACGAACAAGAAGAAACATACTGTCTGCAAGCTTTTACTTCCCAACCCTATTGGCTCACGGATTTTTTCATAGTTGTTGATGTAATGGAAAATGGCCTGTGAAACGTTACATATCAATAAAAATGATAATAATAAAAATGATAATGTTTCAAGAATTAAACCAAGAACGTTACAGAAACAAAATGGTTTGTAACATAAAGCCCAAACGTGAAAACCAGGAAGAATAAGTCATCTATAAATACTCTAAAAAGAATATTATAGATATAGAGATTTGAGAAAAGAAAACATTACAAGATCTTTCTACATAACCCATTTGAGAGAAACCGTACACGATCACCCTCTCCTTCTTTCCTTATTTCTTTTTCTCTGTTGATCTTTTCGATACCTTTCGCTGCAAACTCTCGCATTCACACACAAGTAGGAAGGCCGGTCTCAGCCCTTCATTGGTATTAGGGCCAGGCTATGGGAAACCTGCATACAGAGCAGTCAATTAACAAAAACAAAACAGGAAACCTGCATACAGAGCAGTCAATTAACAAAAACAAAACAAAACAAAACAAAAAGTAAAAGGCAACAAGGAGCAACAAGCTCAGCCAAAGACAACAACAAGAGGTGGAGCGACAAACTCACCGAGAGACAAGAAGAGGCCGAGCAGTAAGCTTAGCCAGAGGCAAGAGAAGGCCAAGCGACAGACTCAACCGAAAGGCAGAGCGACGCCTTCTTCTCCTCCCCTTATCTCTCTCTTCTCCCACCGTACTCTCCCTCTTCCCATCGCCTCTCTCCCTCCCTTGTGTCTCCGGCACCTCTCTCCCTCTTCTCGAGCAATCTAAAACCTCTCAACAAATTTTTCGAAACGAGAACAGAAAAACCGTGAGAAGTGGGCTTAAAAGTCCGTTTCTTCCTCGCATTTTTTAAAATTTTCAAATCTATAGGCAAAACTATAAAAAAAGTCCAAATATTTTTAAATAAAAAGACAGTTTTGCCCTTAATAAACGAAAAGAGAAAAATATATAACTTTTGAAAATTACTGAATACCATTGTGTAAAATTACTCGGTTGCCCCAGGATGAATGGAGATTTACAACTCTATCATGGTGTAAAGATAGAATTACCCCTATCTTTTTACAAAATTACAAAAATGGGTGAGGGGCACAATTACAATTCTACCCTCTATTTATCACAAATTTTATAAAAAAACTAGGTACCTTTTTACTATTCTGTCCTAAGTTTTTTTCAAATATTTTAAAATAGGATAGAAGGGTAAAATTCTGTGTTTATCTGTGAGGTTTTTGAAAAATTAGAGTGACACAAAATAAAAGAAAAAATTGCAGTTTCGTCTCTTGACTAGTCTTGAAATAGCAAAATCAAGTTAAGAGTTTTTTCAATTGATATCTAAATATTAACTGAAAATACTCAATTGTACTTTGACATATTTTTAACTCCGCCCATATAAGGGATCACCCTTGCATTGCCGGTCCCAAGCACGGATAAAGGAGGAGGGTTGTGCTAGGCTTCCGACAGCCAGCGTAAAACTTCGTCAGATTTTTACAACATGGATTACAAAAATTATGAGCATTGCTTTGAGGCATCCCCGCCTAGCGACGTGCTGCAGAGCCCGAATGCAGTAAGAAGTAAGCAAGGATCACTACATTTTCGCCCGAATGTAGTGAATCAATTGCAGAGAGGGTTCCCACATCATGAACGGGTGTGGGTAAAGAAGTTAGTCCCGCTACATTGCCGCCCGAATGTAGTGAAAATTTTTCAGAGAGGGTCTCCGCATTTTTATTATGGATGGATGCGGAGCGTAAGAAAGCTAGTCCTAGATAATAAGAATCGTATTGGTTCTTGGAATATCGAAACATTATCGGGTAAGCTAATGGAGGTGGTAGATACTATGATTCGAAGAAAGATTCATATTCTATGTTTACAAGAGATAAAATGGGTTGAATAAAAAGCAAAGGAGATAGAGGATACAGGTTTTAAATTATGTTACTCACGTAAAGAAAAGGCTCGAAACGGAGTTGGTATTATCATAAATAAAGATTTAAAGGAGAGTGTAGTAGACATACAACGATATGGTGACCGAATCATGACGTTGAAATTAGTGTTAGGAGCAGAGGTTTTGAATATAGTTTATGTTTATGCACCCCAAGTAGTATTAGAAGATGGTATAAAAACAGTTTTTTGGGAAGAGTTAGATAAGGTGTTTCAAAAGACTCCACAAAGGGAGATGATTTGTTTAGGAGGAGATTTAAATGGATATGTCGGTAAATAGGCATTAAGATATCAAGGGATTCATAGAAACTTTGGTTTTGGGGATATAAACGAGGAAGGTAGGGAGATTTTAAATTTTGCTATGACATTTGATCTCTTTATAATCAATATAATCTTCAAAAAATGAGATGAATATTTAATTACTTATATGAGTGGCTTATCACAAACATAAATTAATTACTTTATTTGTAGAAAAAGAGATAAAGCGTGTTATAAAGATTGTAAGGTAATTTCAGGAGAAAGCTTAACCACCCAACATCGACTTTTAGTTATGGATTTACAAATAAAAAAATGGACAAAGAAGAAAAGAGTGCATCGAGCTATTCAGACTAAATGGTGGAACCTCAAAAGCGAGAAAGAAGATATATTTAAACAAAAGGTCCTTCAAGGAGATGTTTGGAATTATGTTGGCACACCCTGTGATATGTAGAACAATATGACTATACATATTAGGAAAGTGGCGAAAGATGTGTTAGGAGTATCTAAGGGAGGTGTACCGGCACAAAAAGAAGCTTGGTGGTGGAGTGAAGTAGTACAAAATAAAATCAAGGCAAAGGGGCATGTTACAAATTACATTATGCTAAGAAAACTAGTGAAACTTTTATAAGAAAGCAAAAAAGGAAGCAAAAAAGGCTGTTAGTGAAGCAAAAGCTAAGATTTGGGAGGACTTATATAAAAAACTCAACTCAAAAGAGGGTGAAAGAGATATTTTTAGGATAGCTAGGGTTAGAGATAAGAAAACTAAAGATGTTAATTATGTTAGATGCATAAAAGGCGAGGATGAAAAAATTCTAGTGACAAATGATGATATAAGAAATAGATGGAAAAACTATTTTTATAATTTTTTAATAAAAATAAAGATGTTAGTATTAATTTAGGAGATTTAGCCACGTTAGAAAAGTATATAAATCACAATTTCTACCGACGTATTCAAAAGAATGAAGTCAAAGAGGCTCTTAAACATATAAAGAGTGGTAAATCGGTAGGACAAGATAATATTCCTATAGAAGTTTGGAAAATACTAGGAGAAATAGAAATCACTTGGCTCACAAGACTATTTAATGAAATATGGAAAAACCAAAAGATGCCCGAGGAATGGAGAGCAAGTACACTTATACCCATATATAAGAACAAGGGAGACATTCAAAATTATGCGAATTATCAAGGTATCAAGTTAATGAGTCATACTATGAAATTATGGGAAAGAATTATCAAATGTAGGTTAAGACAAGTATTAAGTACAACAGAGAACCGATTTGGATTTATGCCAAGCAGATCTACTATTGATGCGATTCACCTTTTGAGACGTCTTATGGAACATTTTAGAGCAAAAAGGAAAGACCTTCACATGATATTTATTAATCTAGAAAAAGCTTATGATAGGGTACCGAGAGAGGTTATTTGGAGAACTTTGGAAAAAAGAGATATCCCATTGACATATATTAACCTTATAAGAGACATGTATGATGGTGCAAAAACATGTGTGAGGACTCATGAAGGAACGACTAACTTCTTTGAAGTTAATATTGGGTTATATCAAGGATTAACTTTAAGTCCATACTTATTTATAATGGTGATGGATGAGTTAACAAAACATATTCAAGATGAAGTACCTTGGTGTATGTTATTTGCAGATGACATCGTATTAGTGGAGGAGTCTAAGGAAAAAGTTAATAGAAAATTGGAACTATGGAGAGAAACATTAGAAAGCAAAGGCCTCCAACTTAGTAGAACAAAGACAGAATATATGGAATGTAAGTTTGATCATTTGGCTACTTCAGAGAACATAGAAATTAAAATAGACACACATTGCATTCCCCAAAAGGAAAGTTTTAAATACCTAGGGTCAATTTTTCAAAGTGATGGAGATGTTACACATAGAATTAATGTTGGCTGGTTAAAATGGAGGGAAGCATCAGGTATTCTTTGTGATAAGAAGATACCATTAAAATTAAAAGGTAAATATTATAGAGCAGCAATTAAGCCTGCCATGTTTTATGGTTTTGAGTGTTGGGCAATTAATCATCAACAGTTACAAAAGATGTCTGTGACAGAAATGAAGATGTTGAGATGGATGAGTGGTCATATAAGAAAAGACCGTATACATAATGAGGTTATTAGAAACAAATTAGGAGTGACACCAATAAAGGATAAAATGAGAGAACATTGTTTAAGATGGTTTGGACATATAGAAAGAAGATCAAAAGAAGAACCTGTAAGAAGGTTAGAAAAACTAACTTTGGAAAGTATTAAAAGAGGTGGAGGACAACCCCTATCTTTTTACAAAATTACAAAAATGGGTGAGGGGCACAATTATGATTCTACCCTCTATTTATCACAAATTTTATAAAAAAAACTAGGTACCTTTTTACTATTCTGCCCTGAGTTTTTTTGAAATATTTTAAAATAGGATAGAATGGTAAAATTTCGTGTTTGTCTGTGAGGTTTTTGAGAAATTAGAGTGAAACAAAATAAAGGAAAAAATTACAGTTTCGTCTCTCAACTAGTCCTGAAATAGCAAAATCAAGTTAAGAGTTTTTTCAATTGATATCTAAATATCAACTGAAAATACTCAATTGTACTTGGACATATTTTTCAAAATAGTATCTATATATTATTGCAAATTGCTACAGTCTACTAACACACGTGGTTGATTGTTTTCTTTTTTAGACCGTCATGTTGTTATTTTTGTCAAACAAATTAAAATAAATTTTCGGATTTGTGTATCAGAGTTGCCAAAAACTGAGAAATTAAATGGTCTAAATTTCCAAGTACGTAAAAGACATATTCCTTTAAAGGTAAGAATAAGTTGTTCTCTCCGTCCCTCTCACACACGTACGCACACACGGGTGCAGATCTGATGGTTGTCTAGCTACAAATTTACAACTGAAGTTCGTGAACCAGTCATTTCCCTTGTTGAGTGTGGGCGGGCCTGACCAGCCCGCGATTAAGGCCTGCATGTCCCTAGCCCAAACGAAATGTGAGCCAGGGCAGACTGGCCCCATATCGGGTCTATATTAAGAAATGCTTGTGATCAGTCTTTGCCCTAGTTGCGCCCAAGAGGCCGTCACTTTTGATGGATTTTGTTGGTCATTAGTTACTTCAAATGGGTGACGCATTTGGCTCTGCGTACAATAAAGGTGAAGTGCAAACCCTGCGTTTAGTATTTAGAAACTGGGTCCATTTCATGTCAAAGTCAAGTTTAGACGGGTCGGCTTTTTGGTAAAGCCCATAGAAACAGATACCTATGTCAGCACGACTCTCCGATTCGTTCTCGTGTCATGAGCCCTCGCTAATGAATAGAAGAAAATGCATGAAAATGACGTATCTTTTCTTAATGTGAATTTTAGGTCACATAGACCGATATATGATAATAAAAGCTAATACCATATATATATATATATATATATATATATATATATATATTGTATATGAAGAGAGAGAAAGAGATTGAATATGAAGGTTGATTATTACTTTTCAAGAACATAAGTGTAATTATACTCATATATCATTGAAAAGGAATGAATGTACATGAGTAGGATCCAGTTTTCTTATATATATATATATATGACTTTTTAAAATTTTAACTATGTTGTCTTTATTTTTCATATCTTTCATATCTTATGTCCAATATATATATATAGAATGAGAGAGAGAGAGAGAGATTTCAAAATTTCAACTACGTCATCTTAAATTTCTTTTAGTTGAGCATCTTAAAATATTTTTGTTATGGGAGTTTGTTTTATTAATCATTTGACTTCAATGAACGGTGCTTTAATTTTAAAAATGTTACTGGAGAAAACCCTATACCCATTCCCGTGGGCAACGAGGCAGGTACTGGGGAAAAGATGATGTTTGTGCCACATATAGGTATACCCATCCCTGACCCTAGACGTGGTAGCTTTGGATCTATAACTGGAAATGGAACCGAACTCAGCAACCCCCGGTTCAGTTCCTGTTTGTATCTCAAACCCGGACTGGCAGTACCCAAGCGGGACTAGAACCGGTCTGGTCCCAGTTTTTGGTTTAGGAGAACTGGTACCGGGCATGCCTACCTGACTCACCTCATTGCTGTCCCTATGTAAGGTCCCTAACTGATCATTACAAAGGATTGAACTACAAATAGAAAGGAGGCATACTACTAACAAATACGATTATTGCAACTGAGACCCTTGGTAAGGTAACTGACTGTGGGGAGCCAATATCGATAGGGGTTGGAATTTTCAGATGGTACTCGTACCTCTGGTGCCCCCCACTATTTTTGCAAACAAGGAACTTGAAGTACCTAGAATTTTTTATGGAGTGGGGCAAATGGCCTATTCAACCATCTAGGGTGGGGCGAAATATGTATCGTAGCCATGAATTTGATTGTCCTAACTTTTTCAGTGATTTTTCGAATTTCATGTCAGACAGTCGCCCCACCTCGCCTCAACGTAGATCTGCTGCTGAATCTTCTCCCCCTTCCTTGAGCTGCTCATTTACCTCTCGTTCTAGTTTAGAAACTTAAGTGGAACTATTTTTGCTTGAAATGGAAGCACAAAACCTTTAGTACCATGCGACTTTGTTTTCCACAAGACAGAGTTGTAGGCTTAAAAAGTTTCATGAGTTCTGCAAAGTTCCATGAACCAAACAGGGTTTTATACGTGTCAAGACCTCCTAAACAGGATTTTAGACCATGTTGGTCCTTGGATCAGTTTGATCATATCAAATTTAACGCCTTTCAATTTTGTGAGGAGGTGTTTGATTACGAGGCTTGAGACTACGAAACTGGAACTAGAGTTTCAATTCCTGCCATAATCAAATGCAGGCCTCTGGACATCAAATACAGGCCTCTGGGCATGGTTAGTCTATTACAAGGACTCAGTGGCCCATCTCCAGAATTGGGCCGTTAGAACTGAAACCAGAGTCCAGTTCTGTAGTCCCGGCCTCGCAATCAAACACCCACTAAGGGCATGTTTGATTGTGTGGCCAGAGAGGACATGCCCACGCAATCCATGGTCTCCCTTCTGCCTCACGATGCAAAACGAAGAGGCCGGGCTATTTCAATGAAAATCAGCGCCCGTGAGGCCCTCTGACTGGGGGGCCATGCACTTTGCATTTGTTTCGTGTGAGGACAAAGCGGCCCGGAACATCTAATTACAAAGAAAAGAGAGAAAAAGAGAAAGCCAAGCTGAAAACAGTTAAATAAATACACAATTCCACTTAACAATCTCTTGCGCAGGAAACGATGAAGAAGAATAAATAAGCATACATTTGCTTCAGAGCTTTGTAAGTTTCTAATACTCATTTACGTGTTCCTTCTTTTGTTTGATTTTCTACATTTATTCGGTCGATTGGAGACTAGGTATTTCTATGAAATAAAGAGATCGTTCTTGGCAATAAACAGTGTGCTCCTTCAATGTCTAGCAGTAAGTTCTCCATGAAACAAGTCGAAGGGTCCTGACAGAATCACTTCCTTTGTTATTTGTCATTATAATGAATGGATCTGCATTTTTTGCAGAATGACAATCTGTCTATGGCTGCTGCTTGCGAGCCGGGTTTGGGCCGATGTGGAGGAGCATCTGCACCCTTCATAGCCAAGTTGATTTAAGCTCGGATAAGCTGGTGGTAATATAGTCAAAACCAAGTTCTTGTTGTGCTAAACAGGCCTGCTGAACTGAGATTGGTTCTGAACGGATCCAAGTCTAACAAGCCCGAGTATGGGCTGGGTTTTGTCTGTTGCATAGTCCCGAATCTTTACCCTTGGTGAGGACTGGGCCCTACGCGACCTGTTTGCATGACAATACTATACTAATTTGTGCAACCTTCAGAGTTTAGAAGCCCGGTACTCTCTGGGTTAGGACATGGAGTCCCAGGATGGTGACTATAAGGGGTGTTTGATTATAAGTCCTGAGTCTATGGAACTGGATTCCGTTGTAATCAAACGTCTAAGGTTCATCTGTTTTACAATGTAAAATGGCCGCATGGGCCCCAGGCACGCGAGTACCTGTGCTTGCCTCGCGCAAGGCACATGCCACTCACGGCCCCGAATGGGGCGTCTCGTGTGCAGGCAAACACCCAGTTAAAGACCTTTCTGGTCTCGGGATATGTAGACATCAAAGAGATGAAAGCTCATCTTACCAGTTGTGTATGGAAGGTTTTTGGGGCTCCATGGCTGCAAACCATTTTCACAGTAAGTCTCCATCTGCTCCCTCAACAATTCGAAATCTCTCCATCTCTCCAATCTAGCAATAGTCATATCCTCTTCCATGGTGTGAATGCTGAACGGATGTTTTGAAATAGCCAAATCAGCTTTCTCTGAAATAAGCAAAGAATGTAGTAGCAGCAAAGGTTCTACTGTCAACTGCAGCTTAGAATCCACCCAAATTCTATACTGTGAGTTTGGGAAAAGCCTGTGAACCAGATGCTTTACAATCTTCCCTATCATTGCTGAGTTCTTGTAAGGATGTTCCTTCAAAACTTTAACTATTCTCCATACGCCAATCTTCTTCTCCCCTGTTGCATTGAATTTGATATCATGATCATGAAGCCTTTTATGGTTTCATCGTCGACGAACAAAAAAGAAACATACTGTCTGCAAGCTTTTGTTTCCAAGCTCTCTTGGCTGTCGGATCTTGTCATAGTTGTTCAAAATGGTCGACACAATCAACCCTCAGCAATTATCCATTGCCACTCGATCTGATTCCATGAGAGAAGAAACCAAGTTTTCAGCCTTGTTCTTAGTATAGTTTTTCTTTTCAACAAGAAAGTTAAGGGGGTTATGCAGAATCTTACCAGTTCATCACTAATGCAAAAGCAACAGTGTACAAAGATATCAACGTTTCTTAAATATTGTATATCAGCACTCAGCTCAGCATAATTAAATGATATTCATTTATATACTTCCATTCTTCCTGATGCTCAAAGAGGTCCATTAATGAAAGTTCAAAGGAAAATTTATCTGCTGTGTAGAAGAAACAAGAGAATTCATGATGGTGATAAACGCTTACAACAATCTGACTTTTCCTTAGGATTTCATCAAAGTCGATAGGGATTTTAACCTAGCAGTTTCCAAATCCGATGAATGGATTCAGCACCCAACACCACATCATATTAGGAAAAGCAATACTAAAAGCTTCTTTTGACACCAATAGAGGCCTAGCTGTATGGTACGAGGAAGAGGAAGGCAGGAAGCAATAGAATATCTTCTTGTTCTTCACTTAAATGATAATACCACACAATATCAAGCTCAATGATGACTAATATCATATTAATCAGTACCCAACACAGTCTTCGTTGTTGTTCGGGCATTCGAGTACATGATCCATTAGTAGTTTGACATGACCCGTCTCAAACCGGCTCGGAGGTTCCAACCTAAACCTAACATTTACGACCCAAATACGAACCTACAATTTCAAGTGGAACTGGAACTGGAACTGGCTCAGTCATGGTTCAGCTCTCATTCCTGGTTCCGTAAGAACCCAAACCGACAGTTTGAGACCACTGGTTCCAAGAATCAAACAAGAAAAAGAATATTGAGCAAGAGTAAGGCGAGACCCTCTTACCAGAGTGGTCAACCACAAATTCCTTCATGAATCCGCAAGGGATCTCCCTATGTTCTTTGTGCCTCCTTATTTTTGTGAGAACTTATGGAATCTTGAATCTCTTGGAACACCATTTCATAATCTACATCACCAACAAGACCTAACAACCAAAATTCAACAAAATGAACTACCACCAACCCCAAATAACAGTGAACACATGTAACAATTTAAAACCACATTTTTGTTGTTTGGCTCATTATCTAACAAATAGCATCTCTTCCAACATGTTTATCATCGCAGAGTTGAATCGAATTGAACACGCGAGTTACGACAAATATTTTGTTAAATTGCTAACAAATTGACTGCTATTTAACTAAAATCCTCGATTCTGAAACGTTAAAACAAAATTGACTCTTCATTTAAATACCAAAGTACAATTATCTTTGGGGCATGAGTTTGGTAAGAAAGATATCATTTAATCGGCTTTCACCAGGCAAACCAAACCCAACATACCATGCCCATAATTAGCTCATATGATTTAATGAATCGGCCATGATTTTCCAAGATTAATTTTGATGGTTTTGGACCATTGAAACCTGATTTTTTTCTTAAATCCATGGTGCCTAGTTACTGTCAGTGGTTTAGAGACAGAAATTTTTTATGTTATTCAAGAACCATAGAGTAACTAAAAAACTATTACGAAGAGTTGCTACTTTGGACTATGCGCTTCTTTGGACTTGGATCTAATTCTGACAATAATCCAGTTATCCTGAACCCGAAATCGAATTTGGATCTGGATATATTTATATTCCACTTTTGGCAGTCCCGACTTGCTCTTGTTCGTCCAAGTCCAATGT
This sequence comes from Brasenia schreberi, assembly GCA_036023115.1. NCBI lineage: Eukaryota > Viridiplantae > Streptophyta > Magnoliopsida > Nymphaeales > Cabombaceae > Brasenia > Brasenia schreberi. Next base: position 18,402,847 of record JAYKKT010000065.1, on the reverse strand, counting down.
TTTCTTCTAAGAACTGAAAAAGGCATTCAGTGGGTTGAGGCAACCTGATTTACAATCCTAAGATGTGTTGTCTCTCTCTCTCTCTCTCTCTCTCTCTCTCTCTCTCTATATATATATATATATATATATATATATATGTATAGTTGCTACTTTGGACTATGAGCTTCTTTGGACTTGGATCTAATTCTGACAATAATCCAGTTATCCTGAACCCGAAATGGAATTTGGATCTGGATATATTTATATTCCACTTTTGGCAGTCCCGACTTGCTCTTATTCGTCCAAGTCCAATGTTTTCTTCTAAGAACTGAAAAAGGCATTCAGTGGGTTGAGGCAACCTGATTTACAATCCTAAGATGTGTGTCTATATATTATATATATATACATACATATATATATATATATATATACATATATATATATATATATACATACATATATATATATATATATATATATATATATATATATATGTATGTATATATATATATATATATATATATGTATGTATACATATATATGTATATATGGTTTCAGGGCCTATGCTAAGCATTAGCTTTCACAAGGGACAGCACCCATGGTAGTCGAGCCCCTAATTGCCAATCTAGTAGATAAGGGTCTGGTTAACTATGCTAAACCCCATAGTGCAGTCTAGACATGTCTGGTTCCGGTTTTCAAACCATGAGTTTTGGGTTTCCCGAAACCTAGAACCGTAACTGAACTGGCTGGAGGTTGGTTCAGTTCCGGTTCCTAAAAAACAGATTTCAGGGAGGTTCCGGTTTCCGTTCCAAACCTGTTTAATTTTTTTTTTTGAAAAACACAACCCGGGTCTAATGGAATTCGAATTCTCAACACATTGTTGAAGTAAAATGGGTTATACCATTAGGTATATATAACTAATATAAGTTTGAAAGCACAAAATGTAAACCATGTATGTTGAACATCCAAAGTATTATAACAAAGACAACAGTCTACAATCAACAACCAACTTATGCATATAAATATTAAAAATATTTTATATATTATAAATAAATAATGGTTTGAAACCACATGTTGTGGTTCCAAAGCGGTTTTTGAAATACGTGAACGTAACTGAACTGGGAGGTTCTGGTTACTGTTCTGGGACCGGAATCAATAATTTTGGTTGCCAACCGTTTCTAGGCCAATTTGGTTCCGGTTCAAACCGTCGGGCCGGTTCTGAATCGGCCATGTCTAGGGCTGTACTAATTTGGTTTGAGACGTGAAAGGGGTGATCGACAAATTGGATAAGTAGAAGGTTCTGATACAAATTGATGCATGCTTAATTCTTACAGTGTGAGTGAGCTAAAACTGAACAAGAAGGAAAAGAAAAGATGAGTCGGAAAAGGATTGAGAAATTTGCTCCATTTTTGTAAAGGCACCATTAGATTAGGTTAGACCCGGACATCCATTCATCAGCCATGTCCGTCCTGATACAATATTTGTTATGAATTGCCACTAACTTGCGCTACTAGACTTTCTTCTTCATTGGGCAAAACGCGATTAAGGAGAACCCTTCCAATTACAGACTCTCTGGTTATGGAACTGGAAAGCTTCAAATTGAAGATTCTTTTGAGTGAACCCCCTAACCATGAACGCCAAGGCTACTCCTTGTGCATAGAGATACCGAACCTAATATCTCATTGCAAATAGTTGCTCATACATTTTAGTTGTCGCCATATGCTCACAACATACATTTCAATTCAAAAGTGAAAGTTGGTAGAACAGTTATCTGTCAACAGGAACAGTAATATCTTCATCAAAGGTGAAGCACCTACTGTCAAAGAGGTAGTTCTTATGTAAAAGAACAAAAGCTCAATAATTTAATAGACATATACGCATGCATGCACTCACACACACATATATAAAATGGTGGGCCTTGTAGTGGGGCCTACCATTTTTATGCTATGAGTATCAAACTTATTGAGTATAACCTAGTTTTCATATATATATATATATATATATATATATATATATATATATATGTGTGTGTGTGTGTGTGTGTGTGTGTGTGTGGTCAATAAAGAATGTTATTGAGATTTTAATGCACATGAACAAGCGGAAGCTCATATAAATTGCACGATCCAGGAAGTGCGCAGAGCTTAGCTTGTTTTGTAGATGAATTAAGCTGAAACCAGATAAACAAACTTGTCATGGCCATGAGCATGAAGCTTTCTGGAAAAGCTCTTCAACGAAAGTTGGCCTCATTTATATCTTGCAAAAATCATGTTTTCAAGTATGATTTGTATTAATTGAGTAAAAATTTACAGATATCGTTTAATAAGAAAGCATCACGCCATGAAACTAATTGTCTCTCCTTTTTGTGTTGGGTAAATTACCATAACTTGAGGGCAGTCTACTCTTGCATGCCCTCAATAACATGGCCATTCATTAAATCTCTTGATTTTGTTACATAAAACTAAATATTCTTAATAGATTTATGTAAATTTCATTATTGAAGGTCTACCTAACCCACCCAATGCAAATTTTCTTTCTCCGCCTGTTGTGCAGAGAGTCATCACCATGATCAGTCTCAGCTGAAGTGTCCTCATCTTGTTGTAGAAGTATCTTTACATTAAGTTTGGTTCCACCCCTTGTGTTAGGTAATGTGAAATATGCAGAGGCGAGAGGTTTCCATCAGTACAAAGGTGTGTTTCATGCCATGGTAGTATATGATAAATTCCTATTTGTACTAATGGATTCACTTCTTTTTCCTCTTCGATGCGATCTTTTGATATGTGATTTGTCCGAAACCATATGTGATTTGTCCGAAACCTTCAAACTTTAGTTTCGAGGTACATTTTCGACACTTATCAGCAGATTAAAGAAAAGAAAAAGCAGAGCAGATTCGGTGTTGGGGAAGGGAAGGCAACTGTTCTCCAACAGTTGTTCTTTGTTATATATACTGAAATTATATGATCCAAATGAAAGAATTCCTTCCATTCAGTAGAACGAGCACCAAGAGATACTTATCAGTAGATTAAAGAAAAGAAAAAGCAGAGCAAATTCGGTGTTGGGGAAGGGAAGGCAACTGTTCTCCAACAGTGTTCTTCGTTATATATACTGAAATTATATGATCCAAATGCAAGAATTCCTTCCACTCAGTAGAACGAGCATCACGATTCACCATTTAGGTTGACTCAACAAATAATTTCTATATTTGTCTTGAAAAACTCACATGGGTAGGTTCTTTCATTGATGAAGTTGGCATTGGTGGAATAAAGGGAACCAACATTAGGTGAGGCATAGATTTGGATCAAGCAAGAAAGAGATTGGAATTTTAGGACTTCAAGAACTGGATACCCATCAAATGCTTGTCCAAATGGATTTAGAAATAAATAATTTTCCAGATTAGATTAAAAAGCTTAGAATGGTTAGGTTATTTCCCATTGACAAAGTTGGCCTTGAGCACTCGAGAGTTGGATCATCTTGATAGGGAACTCAACTCACAAGTTGAAAGTTATGAGTTCAATACCGAGGGCATGAATACTTGGCCCGGGACTCCCTATAGTAAGGAACGAAAAGGAAAAAGGTTGACCTTGATAAGCTGTATGAGAGAAACATATCGGAGATTATCTAAAATAGATAGAAAAGAGATCCAAAATTCTTTTCATTTTAGCAAGTTTTGTGGGAAGCTTCTGCACCGGATCCAATTTGGACGCATCAAAAAGTTAGATGGTGTGGATATTAGAGCCAAAGATCTAGTGGTATATCCAACTATAATCTGCATTTGAATCTTACTTTTCTGAGGGTCCAATTTCGAGTTTGCTACATGCGATCTGCTTCAAATGGGAATTGACTCCAATCTTGATGCTTAGATTTTGAACTTGGATCTAATATTAATGGTCCTTTTGTTGTTGTTTGTTTGTGTGTGTCTTGTATGTGTGTGTGTGAGAGAGAGAGAGAGTGCGGACGTGGATCTTCATGCCATCAACCGAGTTCAGATACATATCTTCCAATGACTAAACTACGTTCCCATGTTGAATCAGTACCTTTACTTAATGTCCACTTTTTCTACACAAAGTGTGTGGCACGGAAGTCTATGCTTACCCATACAAGCTAGTCATTCCTCACGAAACTTAGCATCTTCACAGACACACACTCAACGCACATGCGCACACACACATATATACACATGCACACTTCCATGACACTTTCTCTAGAAAAATTGGACTATTGTACTGACTAAATATGGGAGTGATCCTGTATATTCTCTCTGATTCATTGTGCACATAGTCCAAATCGTACCTATATTTAAAGTCTAATTTTTCTAGAAAAAGTTTATCATAGTCTTATAAGCTTAGCCTACGTTTATATATAGAGAGAATGAGAGCTTCTAAACAATTTCTTCGATTAGACATCTACATGCTATCAATCGAACTGTGGTGATAAAGGTACTTATCATACATCGTGATTAATGGATTTCATGTACATTTAATAGCATTGATCTTCATGTCGATATTGATGACTTGTTCGATTTATATTGTCGGTGCAATCATACAAGCTGTGCAAATCGTCTAGTAGAGTTTTCGGTATTAGATAGTATCTAACAACACTTAATTTTCTCATATATAAATATATATATATATATATATATATATATATATATATATATATATATATATATATATATATATATATATATATATATATATATATGTGCACACACAAGCATGCACATACATACAAAAGTTAATGTTCTCAAACATAGTAATGTATTCAAAATTAATTTATGATATGACAACAGGCACATATATTTCACAGACACCGAGTATTTATTTAGCCATTTAGCTGAAAGTTTTGGCTGATAACGATAGATGGGGATGTGAGGGAGGTGTTGGGGAAGACTGACACCTAACCCATAATGGCACTTTGATTGCGTTTTGTTGGCCAAGAGTACTGAAGGAAGCCAAAGATGGTGAAAAGTGATGGGGACAAACGCTTTTGACCTACGGCACAGGCTGAGCCAGCACGCCATGCATGGCCTGACATTCCTTCCACGGTCAATATGAGATATCGTCATCTCTCTCTCTCTCTCTTTTTATATATATATAAAATGATACTTATTAAATACTTTCTTTTTTTTATGTTAAACGAGTGTACGACATCAACACGGGGGTCAATGTTATACAACATCAATATAAGAATAATGTTATTTAATACATATAAATATATTAAATGCGATGTAAGAATTATTACTATCCATTGATTCTATGAAAAGTAATGACGACGTCTAATTGTCTAAGAACTCTCTCTCTCTCCTTCTTTCTCTTTATTATATACATGCATAGCTTTGCCAAAATGGGTTGGATTTATCGGAAGGAAACTCGACTTGATGGGCAGGAGCAGTTGCCGTATGACAATTACTAGTTGAAATCTGACTTGGTTATGATATATTCAACCCCGTCATAGGCTCACCCTCAAGCTCAAGACATTGAACCTCTCATGGACCTATAGCCACGATCAGGTTCATCTCTTTCACTTAGGTTGGAGAAACAGTATGACTTCTTCATACACGGCATCTGACGAAGACCAGGTTGATCAATCACAACCATGGCTGGTTCCGGTTATCCCTAATGTGAAACCACCTGTTCTGGATTCAGTCCGGTTCCAGTTTCATCAAAGGTGAAACAGAAACCGAGTCGGGTGGTTTCTGGTTCTGATTCCGGATGAAGGGCCGGTTTGAAGCCGCCATGTCTATGCTCAACCGCACACCATGCCTAGTTGCTCAACATGACCGAGCTGGACTCACCTATATCTCGATCAAGCAAGATTCGTGATTCATTAGCTACTTTCCATACGCAACTCACTTTAACAGGACAGACAGATCAAGACCCACCCTGTCGCGCAAAAACACCTCACCTGGTTAGGGGGTTGTCTCATAAGTTGAAGGTCATGAGTTCGAAACCTGGCAGCGTGCATCTAGCTGCAGGCTCCCCATTGTGCCAAATAAGCAAAAAGGATATGGGTCATGGATCGATCCTAAGTAAGTCTGATATCCGCCACGATGGGTGTTCGTGTATGAACCAAAGTTCTCGATCAATTGACTAGCTTCCTCTACAGAGATTTCAAACGACAATAATGTGTGGATGCCCACAGCCAATAGATTATTGAACTGCAACAACAACGACCTTCAATCATGCAAGACAGTGCATGTTTATGCAAAATAGGTACTTTCAAAATCGACTTGTACCGATCAAAATTTAGAAAGTCCTCCCTTTGAGTTTTCTCTATTAAAGAGAGGGCTTCCTAGCTTTTAAGTCCTTTTGTAAAGGACACCAACATTCTTCAGCTTGGATTTCTTTGGGCCATTAATTTATCTAAGTGCACCACACCATCATGCAGTGGTGGATCTACATTGAGCCCAGGTGGGGCGTCTGCCCCCACTCAAAATTTCAAAAATCAACTTAAAGCTTATAGCCCAGGGTTGGATTCATAGGCTATAATACATGCTTCACCCCACACTAAAACAATTTCTAGATCCACCATGGTTAAGTTTTTCTCTTTATTGAGAAGATGGGATTAGGAAGCCACTACCAGATTGGGATTTACAATGAGCTAAAGGAGAAGCAACCCACCTTATGGAATAGCAAGCTTCATATATTGGATGGACTGTCAAACAAGAAAACAATATCAAAAGAAACTCTCAATGCAATTTTTGGGCTGAGAGGCTAAAACTTCAAGTTTGCAACCCTATGTACCAACTCCCATTTAGAGTATCTTATATAGCTTATGGCTACAATCACACCAAAATTGGTGATGAGATGCACTGGTGATGAGATGCACATATGATAATTTTTTCTTTTTCTTGGTAATACTGTCATATTTGAGTGAATATTTGTATGTTATGTTTAGTGGTGGGCCCTCTTTAGGGTGAGGTGAGGCATGCACCTCACCCGAAATCTGAAAAATTCATGAGCTTTCGGCTGTATATAGAGAAATGTGAGTGTTTTTCAACTGAAATACAAGTGCACGACACCCAAAAATAAATCCTTAGTCTGATTATATTGTCCAGAAATTCTTATTTTTTGTGTATAATATGGAGGGCCGGACTTTGATACAAGCTAACAAACTCCAAGGACATGACCCTTGGCCTGACCCATTTTGAATGTTTGCTTATGCAGAGAAAGCACTAATATATACAAGCTAGCATATATATTAGGATGCTAATATTTTTCAACGGTTGACCCATCTAACCATGCCAAATTAAACTACCTGCAAATATTTAAATATATTTATTGGAAAACTGTGGGGAGGGTTGGGGGGTTTGGTCGGGGTGCAAACCCCCCCAACTGTCTCCATTGTCATCCCTCGAAGCAACGCGTTCATGCTTTTACTTGGAAAGGAAGACTTCATGTTGTTTCATTTATGACAAAATTAGCCTAACGTTGAGAAGGAGCATATCACGCACATGCCAGCACACACGCACACATATACACACATGCATATATATATATAGAGAGAGAGGGAGAAAATCTATATATGTGTATGTATGGAGGTATATTCAGAGATAGAGAGAGAACCTGGTATATTTTTGCATTCTCATACTTATGTGTGAGCATGTTCAAAAGAAAAGTATGTATGTGAATAAAGTAAATATGCAAGAATGCAAATGTAGTTTTTACTTTTTCAATTCGAATTTCGTATAAGCTAATAATATATATATATGTTAAATGCATAATATCTATAGGTGCATATAAGTACTTAAACATCTCCATTGTTGATCTTTAAGATCAATGATTAAGCTTCAAATTACTTTACTTTTAATGAATATGTGCATTAAATTCAAAAAGTGCCTGTGTACTATTTAGAAGTATACTTTATTCACATGAACTCTATTTATTTTTTAATCACCCATTAACTCGGATGGATAATTAAGATTTGTTTTGATATGTATGCACCATATGCTTAATGCAAAACATGAAAGAAATATTTTTAGGATAGATAAAACTAGAGATTAGAAAATTAAGGATCTTACGTTTGTTAGATACATCAAAGATAGGGATGAAAAGATTCTAGTGACAAATGATCATATAAAAATAGATGAAAATTTTATTTTTATAAACTTTTTAATAAAAATACAAATGTTAGTATTAACTTAGGACAGTTAGCCAAATTAAAAAGTATATAAACCACAATTTCTGTTGGCATATTCAATAGAATGAAGTTAAAGATGCTCTTAAATATATGAAGGTTGGTAAATATGTAGGAAGCCAAAAAAAATATTTAATAAAATATGAAGAATCCAAAAGATGTTCGAGGAATGAAGAGTGAGTACACTTGTACCCATATATAATAATAAGGAGACATTCCGAATTGTATGAATTATCAAGGTATCAAGTTAATGAGTCATACTATTAAATTATGAGAAAGAATTATCGAACGTAGGTTAAGATAAGTATAGAGTACAATAGTCTTGTTAAACATTTTAGAACAAAAAAGAACTTTCACAAGATATTTGTTAATCTAGAAAAAGCTTACGATAGGGCACCAAAAGATGTTCTTTGGAGAACCTTGGAAAAGAGATGCATGACATTAACATACACAAATCTTATAAGAGACATGTACGAAGGTACAAAAACATGTGTGATGACTCATGAAGGAATGACATACTCTTTTTAAGTTAATATTGGGTTACATCAGGGATCAACTTTAAGTTCAGATTTATTTATATTGGTTATTGATGAGTTAACAAAACACATTCAAGATGAAGTACCTTAGTGTGTGTTATTTGCAGATGATGTGTTAGTAGATGAGTCTAAGAGAAAAGTTAATAAGAAATTGGAACTATGAAGAGAAATATTAGAAAATAAAGGCTTCCAACAAAAATATAACATACAAAATGTAAATTTGATCATTTGGGTACTTTAGAGGACATAAAAATTAAAATTGACACACATTGCATCCCTCACAAGGAAAGTTTTAAATACCTAAGGTCAATTTTATAAGAGGGTTAGTTATTATATATATATATATATATATATATATATATATATATATATATATATATATCAGCCTTTTTAATCTACAAGACCAATGAGCATGTATCTGATGGTTTAGGCGTTGAAATTTACTCTTGCATATACCAAAGGAACAAGAAATCAACATGCTTTTGTGCTTTCTACGACAAAATTTCGACCCACACAAGACAAGCATGAAAACTAGACGTCTCGGAGATGAACAACGCTTCATGAGGGGACCGATGCTGCATGGGACAGCTGGCAGATGACAGCATGCACAAGGTGCCAGTTAGAAGAAGGGTTCTTTACAGAGGAAGCATCACTGTGCAAAAGAGTGGCCAATCGTCTGCAAGAAATAGACGTTTTTCCGGTCATTTTCTGTCTCCTTTTCTCATTTCCACTGAAGGGGACACTGCTAATGCCATAAAGGCAAGCATCTTCGTGAAATGCCTTGACTATTGAGGGAAACACAACGTAAAGAATGAGAAGAAAGGAATTTCTTCCTTCACATTCATACGCTTTTACAAAGTTATGAAAGGGACTCAACATTCGCTTGGGCAACAGCATAGCTGTCAGAGAAGAGAGATGGTGGCCTTTACACAGTCCAAGGGATGAAGGATGAATTATTCAATCTTATTTTAAAAGCAAGAAGAACGGTGGATATTTGCTCCTCTTTGATTACAACCTATTTATTTTAACAAGTCTCGTTTTAGTTTAGAGTCTCAATTATAAGCTTGATTTTTGGTGTTGGTGGTAAACTGAGCCTTTTCTCACACTAAGTGGGTTGGTAACATGGTCTCTTAATCACCATTTAACTAGGTCTTATGTCATATTAGCACAGTGGTAGATCTAGCAACTCTTTTAAGGTGAGGCGAAGAGTCCTTCTAATGGTTTAGGGTGGAACAAATCCACCATGGGCAAACTTTAAGTTGATTTTCGAAATTTGGAGTAGGACATATGCCCCACCTCGACTCAATATGGATCCTGACACATTTAACTCAAAAAAGTAAGATCATATTATTTTCTGCAATCACTTTAGCAGCTTAACGGTTCTCGTTGATTTTATGTTCAATTGATTCTACACCAACTTTCTCTACTAATTTCACTGTAAATCTGAGTTTTCTTTATATAGCCATACATCCAACTCAACATCTTTATTTTGGTTGGTATTGTTGCCTGTAATCTGATACTTTAAAAAGCAGAAACAAAAAGAAAAGTGCTCATACTGTTTGTTTGGTACGCATAAAATAATGGCGAACCCCATGATTTTGTTAGAGGGAGAGATTGAATGGCTGACTCTTCTTTATTGTCAACATTTATTTTAGTAAAAGATTTATTTTCCTCTTTATCTAGTTAGGGTTTGGACTCACAAGTTGAAGATCATGAGTTTGACAGCTAGGAGTGTGCATCTAGAGAGAAGAAAAACCATATTAATCAATGTGATTGAATTGGAGACTAACAAACTTTATTAGTGAAATTATTGGTGACATTGCTACCAATATATTGTATTATTTTGAATTAAGTATTCTCCTTTCAATGTCACTGGATTATAAAAACGCATGTACCTATAAGAGAATTAGGTGAACAATGGTCATGGGGGAATTCTTACTGTAATTTATACCAAAAAAATCAAATAAATGCAATTACGCCCATTTTTATTGATGTCCATGGAAGTGGATTCCAACTTCCACATAAAAACCTTCTATGACATGCCAACAAAAGGGGCCTAATCCTTCTTATCCAATGTGGTTGTAAGAATTACGTTCAAATTAGATGAATCACAGAAAATGAGTTTAATTTGATGCCAATGTGAACTTTTAGTACTCAAAAATCAATGTATTTACTTAAGTTTGAAGCGGCAGGTAGGATATAATTCAACTATTTTCATGAATTCACGAGACATGCTTAATGTAAAAAAATATCCACTATCTAATTGGTTTGATCTATCTTTTTAATTATGAAAATTTAATGCATTGGGTGCTATTAATCAGTACTGTGTTTTAAAAACTAATACTGAGACCTAAAAAAAGTTGGAACAATACAGAAAAAATTAGCATGACCCTGCACAAAAATGACACAAATTGAGAAACAATTAATATTTTCACCATCTATTTATCTCTTATTATGCATTTTATTTATGAGGATAAAAATCATATTTATGTATTTTATAATTTCTCTCTAATTCAGAGGGCATTCTTCATTCTGTGTTAGTGCTTGATAACTAATACGGGCATTAAACTACTTGGTCTTAATATGCTACATGATTGAGAAGGCATTTATACAGTTTACATGGAAAAATCAAATTGATACCTTCATCCAACAGAACAGTGGTGCTGCTTGTGCCTGTAGAATGCAGTCTGTATGTGTGTGTGAGTGCATGCACACGCATATCATCTTTATTGAAAATGGAAGTAGCATAAAAAAAAAGTTATTAGTATCGAAGAACACTGAGATCTGCGAATAATTAAAGCTTCATTACTAGGTTGGCAAGACAGATGCTAGTATAACAGAAGCTAATATCATATTGGAGAATTTTAGAACAGAATAAAAATATGTAAGTTGTTTATCCATAAATGGAAAAATTAATTACCAAAAATAGAAAATTGAATTCTATCGAAAAGAAAAACACTATTTGAATTGCTTCACAGCTGTTTGAAGAAGTACCGTAAAGCTTTAAAATAATTGTTCTTGATTAATGAAAACCAATTTGATCTTCTACTGCAAAACCTCTAATGCTACTTGATCATGGCCTACCATTCTCGCGAGAGACTCTACCGAGAGCTAGTATTAAGCCTGAAGGCGTGTTTACTGAAACCCGATCGAGTCGTCGCGCATTGCTCGTGTCCTCGGGTTTCTTAGTGGATGAGGTGAGGTGAGCTTCGAAGAAGGTGAGGGTCAAACAAGGAGCAGAATATCTCCTTTTGCAACCCTCATTTTCTATTAAAAAATCATGCTAAAGTCGTACCATAATCAATATAGATTAATATGAAATTATCCGCAATGAATCTCTTTAACGATTTCAAAAGAAGATCATGTCAGATAGTGAGTCGTCTCGATCTCAATCTGCGGTACCGATACTACGACCGACCTGGCCATGCGGTCAAAAGTTGATGGCGCCGTATGCCAATTGCCTTTTTGTACAAATAGTTGTTTAGCTTGTGGACTTGGTTGATCAAGGTCATAAAAAATATCCCCTCCCTTTGACCACCATAACCCTGGTGTCGGGTTGTTTACAAATAGGTGGTTTGGCACCGCCATTGTCCTCCTAATAATCCTACCTCAGGTGATAGTTCAAAATGCTAGTGGAATATTTACTCTCTCTCTCTCTCTCTCTTTATAAATATACACACATACACACACACACACATATATATATATATATATACACATATATATAAGTGATCCGATCCCGTCTATCATTGATGTTGTCCACTCACATATAGTCATTGTTTTTTAATAAAGAATAGACTTATGAACCAAGTACAACTTACAAATGTACAAATGTATTTTTGACTTTAGCAATTTAATGCAATTACTTGTGTACATCTTTCGACAAGTTTTTTTGTATATGTGTTCATGTGAAAACAGTTAGCTAAAACCTGTTGCATAATTTCCATTTTCTCCAACTTTTTAGGGTACCAATTACACTATGTAAGATAATTTTTATTAATTCAATGAAATTAAATTTTAAAGAAATTCAGATAAACCAAGGCAAAACTTACCTTTCCACTACGCAAACCCCAGTTACGGTGATCAATGGTGGATCTACACTAAGGCAAGGTGATTCTTTTGCTCACCCATTTTTTGAAAGTTTAAAAGAAAACGATATAGCCTGTGGTTGATCAGTAGCCTAAAGCATAGTTCGTGATTTTAACCATGAGTTCTTTCTTCACCCTCACCAAATTCACAAAGCCAAACAAATGTTTCTCCAAACAGCCCCACAGTTTTAACCGTGAGCTTTAGGGTAGTCTCAAAAGAACCTTGAAGTTGATGAGTTTGATACCAATAGGAGCCTGACTATACCCAACTTAGCTATCAAAATAAAAAGATCCATCCTCCATCCTAAATTGTTATTGTCCAATTAATAGCATTGCTAAAAGTAAACAGAATACATTAAATATTACCTCTCGGTGAAAGTTGGGGTTATGCGCGCTGCACATATTGAACTCGTGACCTCTTTCAACTCGAAACTTGGAAAAGGTTATGTTATTGTAAACTGTATCTGATCCAAAGGGATAATAAGCCACAGCCTTTGAATGTAAATTCGACCTTAAAGCCTCGGTTTATACTTTTTTCTTAGGGAATACTTTCCCTTGAAGGATGTCCCACAAGCAAAAGTATGGTCTTCTCATTTCTTGAGTTGCAGCTTGAACAATTTTTTTAGAGGGTATCAAACTACTAATGGTAAACTCATGGACTATATATATACATATTATATATATATATATATACATACATACATAGAGAGAGAGAGAGAGAGAGAAAGATTGAATCCTACTCGCTCATATCCAACAATTGCTTTTCAAGAACAAGAATGTAATAATATAATCCTTCGTTCTTTTTGAAAACCTTTAAGTTTTTCTTAAATTACATTCATGTCACCAAAAAGGAATGTGTGAATATGAGTGAGCATATTAGAGGCATGTAGGATCCAACTTTCCTATATATATATATATATATATGTGTGTGTGTGTGTGTGTGAGTGTGAGAGAGAGAACTATAAGATACATGGAAAAATTGCTTCATCCATACTTCTCAAGTGTATGCATATGCTTCTCTTTTATTATTTGAGGTAAAGTATAATATTTTTTTTTAACACCTTTTTTAAATTTCTAAATTATACTCGTGCCTAAAAAAGTAAAACTGAGGTATGAGTCATACTAAAAAAAAGTGTGAGAGATTAAGTTTATATATTCCTAATATATAGATATATTATAAATACACACACACACACATATATATATAATGACAGTACACACACACACACACACACACACACACACACACATATATATATATATATATATATATATATATATATATAATGACGGGGTCTTTTGGGTCTATATACTCTTAAAAAACCACCATTGAATCATCCATTATACACAGACGGCGCCAACAAGGTGCGGTCAACAATGCCTTGTTGCGTGACGGGCGATCCAATCGCGTGAATGAGTATGCCGATTGGGTAGACCTTATAATTCTTTATATATATATATATAGTTATATATATTATTTGTTTGAGTGTCTCCAGTGCAATTAATCTTGACCTTGGACATGGTTTATGCTTGTTTCATGAGGAGGAACTTTCCTTTGAAGTGAATAACCGAGTCCAATGCATTCGTTGAAGAACTACCGCTAATGTATTGAAATAACTGAATAGAGAACTCCAAGGCTAGATCCTCCCTTCCCTCTAGGGCCTACGCTAAATCTTTCTAGGCAACAACAGAGCGAGACTCGAATTCCAGATTTCCCCTCCGCCTTTCCATGAGAACTCCTTTTATCTCTTCACTTGCCATTCGTGAAATAGAATATATTTTTACCCCATAATTCCCCAAAGCTTAGTTCTACAGTTCTTGTTTGGCACATCTTGTTTTCCTTCTCCCAAATCTCGATGATACAAAGACCCGACGTGAGCACAACCTGAAAATTGTTTGTGCGTGCCCACCTGAAGTTATGAAAGAAAATCAGATCACCCTCGAGTGATCGAGTTTTGATACAAGATGACATGAAACAAGACCCAAAATTTATGTATTGGAATTCAGATAAAGTAACCGAAAAATATGGGTTATTCAGTTTACCTGTTTCTGACACGACATGAACATACCCGAAACACGAAATTCTCACCCCTACTTATCCTTACCAACATGACTAGGGCTGAGCAAGGCCACGCCACATGTTAGAACGACCACCGATGGGAGACACCTACGTGTCCAATTGAAACATCAATTGCATGGGTGTGTGGGGCCCAGGAATACTCATACTCGTAGCTGTTTGAGGCCCTACAGAAACACACGTGAGGGCCCTTTTATACTGAGAAAAGCAGATGTACGTAGTAGCCTTTTCACATCTTTGATTCTTCTTTCTTACGTTTCAACGGTGTACTCCTCATGACGGCACCGGTTTCTAATCGATCCGGCGGTTCAACCGGAATCGAACCAGGTCAAAAACCGGTTAAACTTAAAACCGATAAAATGAGAATGAAGTTCGGGATTAAGAACTACCCGGTTGGATTTTGGTTTCACCTGGAGCCGAAACCAAATAGTAATAGGCCATTCTAAACTACTGATTCTGGTATTTACAAAAAATTTAATACTTTTAATTTTTTAACAAAATTATCGGTTCTGAACTCAAACCGGAACCGTCTTGAAACCGATGGTTTTAAAATCATAATCGAAACATGTCCCGATCCTGTTTGGTTACGGTAACAAATTCTAAGTTAATTGGAAGCGACGGTTTCTCAAACCGAACATGTCTACTCCCCATCAATCCATCCCATTTTACTATTCTTATAATATGACTATATCATATCATATTATGTTATATTATATTATATCATATGTACTATTACTCACCCCTTAATCATTTGTATTTGTGATTGTTTATTGTTTTTTAGAGTGTTATTTATAAATTATAAGAGTATTTTAAAATATATGAAGGACATATTATTTATTATATGTATGTCTCTTAAAAGTAAAAAGTGAACATGAATATACAATGTCATTCAACACTCACATAATATAACCGTCTCCCTATGATTAAGGGGGTGTACGTGCATATATGTTGCAAACAAGGTTGGCTGACCCCTATCAGCCGATCATATGGCATCTAGTTTGAGAAATGATCCTTCCAAGATTTTTTCATTCTCAACTTAACTAATTTCATTAAATATTTTTTTGTAGAATTGATTTTCTATCAAGCTTTTACATTTGTAAACATGCAAAAAGATTCCTCCACTTGTATATATATTTTTTTAGAGCAAAAGTTTACATAAATATCTTCACCATTTGATCTTTGAGATTCATAGTAGAGATTTGAATTAAAAGTATTACTATACTTTTCATACTTTGCATTTAATACACCATATATATAAGTAATAATTTAAATCTTCAATGATAATCTCAAATATCAAAGGATAGAGATTTTATGCAAAAATATGCTCCAAAATATATTACGCATTTAGGACTCTCTCTATATATAATATATTTGTGTGTGTCTAGTATGAACACAAGTATCGATTGTGTACCTGCTATCAGTTTTTCAACCTGGTAATACCGACCTTGGATTGGGTCGGCTCGCGGGTTAACTAATTTTGCCAACCCTGCAAACAATGGAGAAGGATCGCATTCATAGACGACAGTTCACGTAAAACTTCATTTGGATCTGTTTTTTTCAAGTGGCAATATTTCCAACATTAATGTATGGAATCCCATCAAAACTCTGAAGTTAATGAACATGCCAAAAGTATCAAAATAGTTTTTTTAATTTAAATGTCAATTATTGATTTCATCTATTGAACAATTAAGATCTTTAAGAATGTCTAAAGATGGATGAGTGTGTGCATTTACCATGTTCTATATATACATATATATACTTAAATATGTGTGTGTTTGGGTCTGGTATGAACACAAGTACTGGTCGTGTACCTCTTAACATGTGACCGCTTCATACCTGATGAAAGGCATTCAGATTTTCTTTGATCTTGAACCTGTACTGATCAGATTTTCCATTGTTTTTTCTTCTTTTTTTTATGGATTGGCAGGACGAGATCAGACGAGCCCTACCAATTCGACAACTCATGACATTTGAACCTCAGAGAATTGAACTTTTACAGCAAAAGCTTACCATGTATCTACTGCTTATTGCCTATGTTGAAGATTCGATTCCGTCTTATCTTTTCGCTTACGATCTTCAAACTATCATGTCCAAGTGGTAATTCTTTGTAATCTTGAAGATTGCATCTTGTACGAAATTCGAAGATTATCTTAAAAGCAATTAGATTTCAAGAGGATCAAGCTTTGTTAGCATGATTGATGGATCATCCAAACAAAAAAATAACAGTGGATCTTGGCTCTTTAAACTATACTAATATAAAAAATGCATGTTTGTGTGACTTGGTTCCCATTAGTTGTTAGTTGGGTATATAGAACATTTATATGTATATTCTAGGAAACCACATTCAAATGATTGACTCAATCAATTTTACAAGAAAAGTGTATGAAAATACTCTTGATTTTTAATCAATACACCAAATTTCACATAATATTATGTCGAAATTTCATTTTTTAACTTTAACGGCCAGCTCATATTCAGCTCCTCACGCATTCAATGTCTCCTACTCGGCCCAATCACCAGGCATATCCAAATAAGGCATGAAAAGAGATCTTCTTTATGAGAATAATAATTCCCAAAAGCAAGTACTAGATAGGAGGTTGGTGAGATGTTAATGCCATCGAACGAGGAATATGATACAAAAGACCTTTGTAATAGTGATTCTAATTAATGTGTGACGATTTTATGAAATAATGGCAAAGGAAATAAGACACACGGTCACTTTCATGATATTCTTTTTCTAAACCAATGTTTGTAGTCAAACACACACACACATGTATATATATGTGTGTGTATGTAGACACACACACACGCATATGTATGTAAAATGAAAAGAAAAACAATTCCAGCAATTGTAGAGGGGCACGAGACACAAGCGATCTGCATATGGTAACTGTTAGCCTATATCGAGCATGTTCATCAAAACAATACTTTTTGGGAAACTTGAAGCAAGGAGGGTCAGGATTTAGAAGTATATGACATACACAATCTGTGCCTATATGGCAAGAATATTCTATTACCACCCATCGGTATTAAAAAAAATATCTATGCAATTACGCCTACAGCTAGCTATGAGGAAGTACAAGAAGAGATGGTATTGAAAGACCTTTTACCTATGAACCGAACAGCCTTTTGCTTTTACTCTCTCTCTCTCTCTCACACACACACACACACACACACACACAAATTGGAGACCTTGGTGCAGTAGAGAAATTTTGGGGATCGGGGAGGTAGGTAGTTTTATATTTGCAATCTTTTGATACTGTCGCTGATTTATCCCAGTCAATTTTTGATATTGACAAATAAATTGAGAAGGGAAATGGAAAGGTATCTTTGCACATTTTGGCCGTTCAATTATAGGCAACACCCTCCCATTTCCCTCCAGCAGACTATAAATAGCCTCTCATCCACCTCAACACACCCATAGCAAAGCTTCTTCTCTTTCATTCTTCTCTTTTTGTTACTCTGTATTGCTCAATCACATTCCTCAAGTCCTTTGAGACACTTTGAGCACCCAAATCTCCAAAATCTGCATCCAAAACTTCCTCATCTGTAAAACCCATTTCAGGTTTTGAGCAAACTTCATACCCATTTCGTGGAATCTTCTCTTTTTGAACTTACAAATCATGGTGGTACTCTCAAGTCCAGCACTAGACCAACTCTCGCTAATACCCAACCAGAAACCAGCAAATTTCACTGGTATTCCAGTCATAGACTTCTCACTACCTGGCTGCAAAACTCGGCTAGTCAAGGCATGTGAGGATTTTGGTTTCTTCAGAGTCATAAATCATGGAATCCCCATGGAGTTCATATCAAGATTGGAGGCTGAAACTGTGAAGTTTTTCTCTCTTCCTCTGTCTGAAAAGGAAAAAGCTGGGCCTCCTAGCCCTTTTGGCTATGGCAGCAGGAGGATTGGCCCCAATGGGGATGTGGGATGGATTGAGTACCTTCTCCTGCAACTTGATCCTGAATCTATTTGTCAGAATAACCCAAGTGTCTTCAGGTAGTAAAAGTTTAATTTAGCAGAGAAATGATCAATTCATGGCGGATTCCCATATGTTTTTTCTCATTCAGTTCATTTTCTTGTGTTGCAGTGAAGCAGTAAACCAGTATACGTCCGCAGTGAAGAGTTTGGCGTGTCAAATACTTGAATTGATAGCTGAAGCACTGGAAATCCAGCCAAGGAATACCTTCAGCCAATACTTGATGGATAAAGAGAGTGACTCTGTCTTCAGGCTGAACCATTATCCACCTTGTCCAGACTCAAATGCTATCGGAAACAATCTCATCGGCTTTGGGGAGCACACTGATCCACAGATACTAACGGTGTTGAGATCAAACAACACTGAAGGCCTAGAGATATGCATGAGAGATGGCACTTGGCTCTCTGTACCTCCTGACGAGAACTCTTTCTTCGTCAATGTTGGCGATGCCATGCAGGTACAAATACAGATCAAGAACTCCTTTCTCTGAAACTCCTTTTCACTTTTTTCTCTTGTGGGTGTTGACGTTTCTGAGCTTTTGCCTTTGTTTATTGCAGGTTTTGACAAATGGTAGATTCAAGAGTGTTAGACACAGAGTTTTAGCTAAGGGTATTAAGTCTAGGTTGTCGATGATATACTTCGGTGCGCCACCACTGACTGCTAAGCTGGCTCCATTGCCACTGATTCTGATAGGAGAGAAGCCCAGATACAAAGAGTTTACTTGGTTTGAGTACAAGAGATCTGCTTATGCATCTAGGCTGGCAGATAATAGGCTCGACTTCTTTGCAGCAGAGGAGAAAGACGCGAGTGAAAGGGTCTAAAGTTTCACCTGTACAGTTTTATCCTCTCACTAGCTTTTTGGTTTTTGTTGCTTAGGTTTAGTTATGATCCACTTTTTCTACCTCCTTTGACGTTCTAGGGTCCGTTTACTTGCGTAGTAAATGACAAGGAACTTATCCAAAATACAACGCAGAAATAGCTTTTATGGTCCTCATGTAAATGTACCTACAATCTCAATAATAGGATTCTAATCTTCTTTCCTACCATCTTTTTTTTGGCGGTGTGATGGTAAAATATTTATTTGAAACAATCAGCATGAATTCTTCTACGAAGCAATTTTTTAAGCATGGACCATAGAATACACGAATACGTGTTAAAGGTGAAATTTTCCCAAGTGGCAGTCTTTTGAATAACTCTTTGGATGTTCCAATAAAGTGAAAGATTGCCTTAACTTTGGCAAGAGGAATCCCCACTTAGAGTTGGCAGGTGTTGACTATTGAGATGAAATTCCAAATTAAGAATTGTTCAATATTTTAGTTACCAATCCTTGAGTGACATTCAGAAACATGCACAGTCAGAATGAAATATAATATTTTGTTGAGGCTAATGAGAACATAAATAATGAAATCTATATTTTCTTGAGGAAAATAATAAAATATATCCGTCTCCTAGTATGCATTCATGGTCTGCAGAAAACATGGCTGTCACTCCCTCTTTCTAAACCCCCCCAAAAAAGAGAACGAGGAATCAATAGTGAACAGCAAATTACTTTAATGACAAACCTTCTGGGTAAGCGTGGATGCACATGGATTAAATGCCGGCTTCAGATCTATCTTTTCCATTAATGCCTTGCACTGTTAGCTGCTGCATTCTTACCACTGGTTCAGCTAGTATATCGACCTCTCGTTATTATTACCCTTGTAGCTGCGGTAGTTGTATTAAATCTTATCATTTAAGTGCATCAATGCACATTTGATGTTAGGTATGGGCACGCTGGCCAAACCAAGTCTCTTTTTTCTTTCTCTGTGGCACCAATAAAAGATAAAATAAGAGAAAAGAGAGCAATACAAACAAGTTCAATAAAGAACCAAAAAGTTCTACATACAATGGATAGAATATGATCTTACATACAATGGATAGAATATGATCTTGCTCTTTCAAAGTTAAATGTTGATATAAGCTAAGAGAGATTCCAATTACTCGTAAGAAAGTGACTCACTCAGCATGGATACAACTCGGTTTTGATTTGAAGGAACAGTAGTTTTCTTTAAAACGCCGAGAAACGAGAGAGATGCAATGTACTGTTTAGGGTGAGCAGTGGATACTGGATAGTGTCTGTGGCCATTAGTGAGCTCCGCTGATTTGTGACCACTTGATGCAGGGTGATGATGCCAAGGGACACTCATAATCATCAACAGGTCATCACCATCATTACATTGTGATATACGATGAAATTTATGCTGCAAAACATAGACATGCACACATCAATTTGCACAGTCCGATTCAATTCACTATATGCTACTAGTGTTCATGTACTTGCTTCCAGCTGCCACTTAGTACCTCACTGTGGAACCCTGACTTTGACTGCTCTCTCTCTCTCTCTCTCTCTCTCTCTCTCTCTCTCTCTCTCTTCCTTTTGAACATCTAGCATATTCCACTGTAATCTTTAAATTGTTGTCGTTTTCATTCCCAAAAGTGCTTCAGCATACCGAAAAAAGTGGAAGAGTATGTCCTAACTAACCTCTAAGTATGCTGTTTATCTGAGTTATAAAATTAAAAAAGAGAGGTATTACACTTGTACTTAAGAAGCAATGCCATTGTAACAATGACATTAAAGGAGAAGTCCAATTGCTAATTTTTGTTCTTGCCACAAATACAGTGGAGTATAAGTCTTCAATAAGAAATCTTGTGGCAATATACCATTATCCTATATTGCTGGACCATTATATATGCCTTTACTGTGTCTGCTAACTGTTTGATTGAAGTTAATTTGGAAATTACAGCTCCATTTACTAACTTTGGCCAAAGAGAGCTTGAAGAGGCATTATGAGGCAGAATGTACTCCCTGCCTTCCACGTCGACAATAAAGACACACTTTGGACTAAAATCTATACATAATCTAACATCGGGACTTATCTTTAACGGACATAGTGCTCAATAACTCTTAAAGATTAGCCAATTTTTTTTGAACCTATTTCCTTTAAGTGTCAAACCATTGGCACCAATGCTGAAGAATTTTAACACCTCTTCATGCTTCTCACTCGTAGAGAGGTGGTATGTCTTAACCTTATCAATCTTCATACCAACGTCATGCATGAGTCCATGCTCCACATGTACTGCAGATGAAAACACGACTCTTTGAGCTGTGGCTCAGCTTTGAGTTAATGCTGCAGGGCACCAAATCGTTCTGATTTGGTGCATGCTAAAGGTATTCCTCTTGATCATTCGGCATGGAAGTCATTTGCAGTGGCTGAAATGTGGGCTACATAGATTTGAAAGCTAAGGTTGGACCTCAACTGTTTTAGGGATTGTGGGTCTCCTAATTCAAATAATTAGAGCTTAACCAATTAAAGAGCATCTTACAAATACAGTAGTATCACCACGAGTGCCAGTATTCCACTGATCAAGGAATATGGTGAGACCTTGGTTGGCCATCGAAACGTCATTCATGTCTTCTCGACGAAATGTTCATGCCCAGATAACACAAATGGCAAGCACCTTGGAACAAGAACGAGCTGCAAAATAATCTGATTCAACTTTAAGTAGGTAGATTGCGTACTAATTGTCTTCACCACAGTGAGTGCCAGTTGGCCACGGATCAAGCGATGTAAGACATAATGATCTGGCTCCTAAGCATGTCATTCGCGTCTATTCAATGAATTGTTGATACCAAGATGACATGAATGACATGCAACCTGTAGCAATATCGTGTTGTCCCATACGACCTGACTCAACCTTGTGTGGGTAAGCATTGAAACTCTCACTTTCTCTCTCACTTTCTCTCTCTCTCTCTCTCTCTCTCTCACACACACACACACACACACACACACACCCACATAGACATACACACACATGTTCTTGGGCTCACAAACAAATATGTTTATATGAGACAGACAGACAGACACAATTATGGCAAGACACCACACCTCCCTCTCTCATGCACATATTGCGAGTGCATCAAAGAACTGTTCTTGTTTGCTTGTTTTGTGTGTGTGTGAGAGAGAAGCTGACATGATCGAGATGGATGAGTACAGTGTACTAAGTATCCATCAAAAGAAAACGCGGAATTTCCATTCAGAGGAGCTAGGCCCATAATATATCATATAACCGTACCCATGATATACGTTATGATTCTATAACATGTAGGAGCATACTCACCAATGGAGATTAGGATGGCTCCACCAACCAACCTTCCTATCTTTGTTGATAATTGCTCACATTGATCAAATCACTTTACGGAAGACACAAGGAAGCGCCCTTCCTCACATTTTCTCATCATTGAACCAATAGTGCGGATCCCACAGTGTAACTATTGGCAATTCCATACGAGAGAAAGATTCAAGGCACCCCATCAAACAAGTATTCCTGGAGGTTACACATTTTAAGAATGTACAATGAATCCAATCTAGGCCCACCAGTCCCCTAGCTGTTCCTATTAAAAGTACTTTACTGCAACCACTGTACCTCCTTGTGTTTCTTTTTACAAGAGGATGCCGAAGCCTAACACACATGCACCCTCTGGGAGCCTAACTCCCCACCAACAGCAACAGTGCTAGAGCGCCCTGCTGAAAGCTGGGTGCTACCTCCTTGTGTTTTCTAAGAAAATTAACTCTGCATATGCTTTAGATGTCCCAAAAGAATAGATTTAATATAAATCATATTGAGAATCCACAAAGACCAAAATTCTTGATTTGTTAATCCTTTGAAAATCCCGAGCATTTAAATTTGGTGAGGGTCAAGGTCTTTTAGCATATCACATACATACACCCCCTTCGAAAACTTTAACGTACATTCAACTGTTGGCCAACTCATGTGATGTGAACGCATCCAGAGGCAAATGCAGCACTCTTATGGTTTTGCTTTTCTGAATATCAACAACGACAGAGACTAACTGTGAAAGTAAAGGACTTCAGGAACGTACGTGGAAGCCATACCGATGTGTGAGACATTGTTAAATTAAATGGGAGAATTCAGAATGAGTCCTATTGGAATCGTTTTCAGTACAGCAGACACAATAGATTGCACTGGGTTTCTCCTTCTACACCTGCTTTGCCAGGCCAGTAAAGATTGAGATCTTTTGTACAAGGGAGAATAGTAATTTCAAAACAGAAGTACAAGAAACAATGGCATAAGGAATGGGTCTCCTTCAACCAGACACGGAGTAAAAAGGGGGCGTTGAACTACAGGTAAGAGTAAAAGACCTCGACTATCAACACACACATAACACGAAGTAACATTTTGGCAAAACGCTATGCATTGAGTCAGCAAAAACCTTGGAATCAAACTAGCCATACCTTTTCTTTTACATGTATACATTGGATATTAAAAGCATAATAAGTTAAATATTGATTTCTAAAGCACCTGATAAGTTTGGCAAAAAACAAGTGTTAGTAAGGTTTGTCTAGATGCTTCTGCCAAGATACAGGGCTTCGTATATTCTTTTACTAAAGTAAATTGCATTTGAGTTTATATATATACTAAAAGTGTTAGGATCCTTCAAGAATATATACTCCTAAATATGGATCAATTGATCATCTTTGATGAGTGGTGAGATATGATATCAACAAAGCATTGTCCTTGATATATAAAGGCCCCACCATGTGGCAAAGATGGTATGGAACTCCCATCAAGGGTAATTGGATACAAGATCTCTCCGAGGACCCTAGCATCTCTCTCTCTCTCTCTCTCTCTATATATATATATATATATATATGGTCCAGTTTTCCTATACGAGTAATTTTGTCCTGCCCTCTACTACAGACTCATGCATGAGAGAGAGATAACGCCTACGTGCATAGGTCTTTCTGTTTCTATAAGCCACGGGGGAATGTGGTGACATAAACACCACCAAATATGTCTAATGGTACGAGGACAACCACAATTAAATTTTGATTCACATGTAAACATAAGTTCCAATTCAAAGGTTAGTGATTCATAAACTGTTGAGTTTTCAACCCACAAGAAAACCCAGATGCATGTTGAAAACCACAATTTTAATCTGTATCCAAGCATGTACATCACATTTCGAGACTGTCATCTCTGGAACTTCTTTTCTCAAAACAAAATTTAATATACCTCACATTCTCCCATAGCACTTTGGGCCATAAAGGACCAACTTAAATATCACTCATGAAGTACGGAAAAGATAAATCATCCCCAGCCTAACTCGAGATGTTATTCTGAATATATGGAACATGGAATAATACAATTTCTAGCTGTGATCATTCCCATATATATATGGATCTATGCTTAACCAAGAAGCAAACCATATTAAGCATGCAAATCATCTTATCCCTCCTTCGTTTATTTTGGATATAATTGCTTGTCATTATTTCTCTTCAAAGTCGGTTGATTGAGTAAAACAGTGTTTTCAAAGTTCCCTTTGATATGGTTTCTAAATATTGCTTGTCAAGCCCTAAATTCAAAGCACATTGTGAAGAAATGAGTACGAAAATAACAATAACTGCAACATCCAGAGAGGAATCTAAAAAATTATGCTTTTGAGGGAGAAAAACAGAGATCAGAGCGCACCTTCAGTGGAAGGTGGATGGTGGCAATATCTAATAATGGAGATGAGACAACATGAAAAGGACCGTACATCTGATCCTAGGATTCCATCAAGTATTAAAAGAGCAGATACTATGGATGCAAAATGGGACACCATTAATTGATGACAAGGATTACTGCATCTCAAACATTCAAAAACTTTGACTGGAATAATGAGTCCTTCAGCAATAATACCACACACAACACCTACGCCTGCACTGTAACTATTGTCTGTAAAGTAACTCGAGAGTTCCAACAATTATGGCATGTAAGAAATCGCTTTTGACTGCAACATATCAATATTCTAAATGTATGATAGGAAATATCATAGTTATGAGAAATGAAATGGCCAAGGGCCGTCCTGTCAGGCGTTCTTTACTAGATGTCTGTCAGAACTCGGGTAACAACACTGATATCATAAGAAGCCAAAGCTCCCTCTCTCTCTTGCATGCACAGACACATATTGGAACTGCGCACGTCACACAAGAATGTATCATCATTTGCAGGATAGACGCTAAATCATTTCGCTTAGTCCAAGATAGTAGGCCACTTGTGTGCTGAAAAGCCCCGGTAGCATTTTGTAGAGAAGACCCTCAACTAAGATTTTTCTTATCATAGTCAAGCTATTTATCTTGCTACAGAGCTGCAAGACTCGCCAACCATTTGTTATTGCTATCAAAGTCAATCACATCAAGGCACTCCGCATCTGTCACGAGTTGGTGACCTGTCATTGAATGGTTTTTGGAGATTTCAGGTGTCCTGAAGTTGCTCTAAGCCATAATAATTTGCGATCAGTCATGAAAATTACTCAAACTGCATACATCAGTAGGTGCTAATGGAATCATAATCAATTTGAAGATTTTTAGTGGCATAGACTAGTGGGGCAAAGGATGCAATGACACAGGATGGATGGACACACATAAATAAGGGTTTGAGTCTGTCAGAACTCCTTTTTGTCTATTATGGTCTTATCTGATTTCCTTCTTCGGTAACTGGTCATTGTGGGCGTGAAGAGAGAGAGAGAGATCAGTTGTCCACAAGTTTTATTAGGAATTTAGGATTCAATAATCCATCAAATATGGAAAAGCACAAACTTCTGCATCTTACGATGATCGGAGAGAAAAAGGCCTGGGCTCTTCGACATGTATATCGGACTGTCTACTTTAGAATAGTACTCTCTCTCTCTCTCATGCTCGACAATAAACAAGTATACTATATCCGTACGGGTTGGATCAGCAGTGTGTGTGTGCCTCTGCCTATCATTACTGTGGTGAGAACTATGTATTATACTACAGAATCAACCTACGCTACATATTTACGCTAATTTTCCAAATTTTGGGTGGTATGGCACCCCACAGCATAGATTCCCCACAATCAAGCTTTTTAGGAACCTTGCATAGGCAAGTTCTGCAACTAAATCCCAATCTAAGTTAAGAAACGGATGAAGCATTCTCTTTCCAACACACCGCACCTCAACTGGATGCACGCCTTTTTTCATCACCTTATTTCAACAATTATTAATTTTCTTTTAAAACAATCCATCTTCATAGTACAGAACGGAAATGTTCAAACTACCTAGAAATTCAAGGTTCAGAAAAAGCAGAAATGAGTAGAAAGTATGATGAACTAACAAGGCTGAAGCAACACATTCCAATATTTTCTTTGCAACTTCAGCACTAATAACCACCTTTTGTCAGAAGATGCAACAAGAGATAATTCAGGGAGGAAGACTGACAATTTTATCTTCATTTAATTTACTAAAGGTGTCTCCAAGGTAACAACGCTGAAGATCTACAAGATGGCAAATAAGTACAGAAATCATGCCTGAACAAAAATGGACAAATTCTGGAGAGATTTGAAGAACTTGCAATTGCAATGTTGTTTTCGAGAATCATAACCATCTTCCTACTGGTAAGAAGAAGAATCCAAAATCATCAGTCTATGAAGCATTTCAGAAATATATGTTTTGGTAATTGCAAATAGCTACTGACAATTATCACCATGTACCAAGCACCCAACAATCACACCACAGACCAGCGTAACCCACAACATCAAGCACTCAAACTCAACGACCACACCGCACACCAGTGTACCATGGTTGACTCAAAAGCACACCATGCTCATCATTTTGACCAAGTAATATCTTCAATATGTCATGTGATGTTTCATCATGGTAATACTACTGATTGGTGTTTACAGCTTACAAATTCACAATATTTTCAATATTGCTGACATTAACATTAGTGGTTATAGTGCATTATGTAGAGAGAGTACAATAATTGCCAATCGTAGATTAAGTATACTGGAAGAGAGAAAATTTGCTTCATTTCCTCCACCTAACCAAAAGTAAGCCTCTTCCAACAGTAAGTGGAGTTACCGATAGATTCTTAATCAACCATTGCCATCCTTGTTGGGCCATACTCGCACTTGTCACCAAAATCATAAGATCATAGAACAGTTTTATGGCTTCCTAACACTTCCTTAGTCTTCCACGGCCACTATTAGAGCACTTTTAAGAGCACCTTCGGCTGTCTTCATATGTTTATATCACGTTAACCATGTCTTGGTATCTCCTACAGATGCCACAACAGCAATCTTCCTAATACCCTTATTTTTACTCCAGCTTTCCCTTCTATATCCAACATCCACCTTAACATACAACATTGCTGGTTTATCATTACTATAGCATTTTGCTTCGTATTTGAGTAGCATTGCTTTTTGCAGAAAACAGTAGATGCACATCAACCACCATGTTACCTAATCATTGTCCCTGTATATTTAAAGTTAGCTCTTGCCGGTATAAAGTTTGTTTGAGTTCTCACCACTGTATCACACAAGTCACCAATCGTCCTAAACTTGCATTTCATGTTCCTTATATTTATTCTACTAAGTTAATTAGCTTCTATGGTTTCCCTATGAAGTTTAAGTTCACATGACTCCTTCATCTTATCCACATACACCATATCATCTCCATATAAAATACACCAATGTATCTCATCTGCAATGTACTTTACCAGTCCATCCATATAAAAATATAAAACAGAGGTGAATAGCAATGGGCTCAAAACAAACCTTTGTTGTAGGCTGCTATTAACATCAAAAGTATCAAACTTGAAAGAACATCATGACATGCATAATTTAGTTAAAAGAGAAAAAATCCATCCACAATTGTAAAGGTTTGAACTTTGAACATAGGTAAATACTAAACTTTCTATCCAAATTATGGTGTTATAGACTTTATCTACATTATTGTGAGTAATAGAACAATATTCACTAAGAATTCACCAAAGCTTTATGCGGCATAGGTGTAGCTTATTACGTCTCTAAAGTTGTGTCCATACTTGTATATGGTCCACTTCTAGATTTATGTTGAAGTAGTTTTGGTGGTCCCTATATTTAAATTCATGTTACTTTTTACGTTGGTATTGACCTGGATTCGATGAGAATTGGGTTTCAGAAATCTGGCCTAAATTGACCATCTTATGTTCCTATTTATACAGATGAGTAGTGAGTACTTTTTAAATAATTACATCAGATTCAGTGAATGTAGTGGCTGTCATGTCCATGGTTAACAGTAGGAAATGTTCACTGTCCTTCGAGTTTCTAACAAAAGCGGCATAAATCTGTCCACCTCATGTTATGTACTGGACGTGATATCATTAACATATTGCTAAATTTGTTGGTGTTTCGTTGAACATTTTTGTTGAAACATGCTAAAACTCATTAATACCCAAAGTTACTTAAGTTTTCAACATTATGGCTACTTTGTATTGAAATCGATGGTTTTGAGGCTCTTTTATAAATCAGCAGTCCATTAAGTTTCTTATGTAAGTTGATAAAGATGATCATATCTAGGTTCCTACTGCATATGGTTTCTACGTACTGGTTCTCGTTAAAGCTACAATCTTGAGGGTGCCTTTGATCTCCTCTCAAAGCTCATCACTGATACCTGTTTTCTGCCTTTCCTTTTTCCATTTATTGGTGAAATTAAAATTGATCGAGAAAAGGATAATACCACAAATCTTGTCCACTGGGCCCACAGATTGCTAATGAATTAGTCATACATAAGGTGTAGAGCAGTAGGTCCTTTTAGTCCCTGTTATGGGTGCTTTGTCTGATTGTTTCATTTTCTGCAATGCTGTTCCATATTTTGAGTATATGCCTAAACCAACAAATGACTATCCTTAAGACTTCTTTTTATTTCTTCTGAGATTTTTCTCTCTTGTTTGATCCTGATTTCATTGTTGATTCTCTCTATCTTAACACATCTTTTGGAGCCTCGTCACCCCTTAACAGAGGTCCAATGTTGATGATTGAGTGCCCAACAATCTTCACTGTATAAAGTTGCTGGTGTAACTATTACTTAATAATATTTGTCTTTCAAGTTTAGGGGTATCTTCTCAACACACAAAATACCCGAAGCACCTCTCCATTTTAGTCTACATGTAGCTATTCAACGTTTACAAGTCCAACTTTTCTGTTCCTTTGGAAGATTGACCCTAAGTACTTAAAGTTATCCTCCTTCACTATGCAATACCTACCAACTTTAACTTTTGCATCATTTGTTTCAGCGAGCTTACTAAACTTGTACTCCATATATTCTGCCTTCATTCTACTAATTCTAAAACAGTTCATTTCCAATCTTCTTTCAACTCAAGAATCTCATTAACTCCTTCCTTGTGACTCATCCACCAATATAATATCATTTGCAGATAACATGCAGCATGATACTTCATCTTGAATGTGATTTGTTAACTCATCTATAACCAAAGTCAATAGATACACACTTAGTGTTGACAGTTAATCCAAATATTAACTTATTCTCTCTAAAACTCTTGAAAGATCATGTCTTGATACTCTATGATAGGTCTTTTCTAGATCACTGAATACTATGTATAAGTTCTTCTTTTTGTCTCTTAAGTGTTCAATTAAATGTCTTAATAAACAGCCTCTGAAATAGATCTCCCTAGAATTAACCCAAATTGGTTTTCTGTTATAGTAGATACTTGCCTCACCCTTCTCTGGTAACTCTTTCCCATAGTTTGGTTGCATGATTCATTAACTTTATGCCCCTGACAACACTAATAAGCTTGATTTATTTAATTTATCCACTAGAGCATCCCCTCTTAGCTGCACCCGAAACAAACCGAACACAAAGTTGGGACATAACTGATTCTTACAACAGCACTTGAATGTGACTCAAAGGGTAGAAAGGGACCTGCGTTTTCAATATGGCCAGAAGTAGGGTATAACTGTTTTCTTATGTAATAAAAGACATGTATCATGAGTAGCATCTTGCGACAGGAACAATATAATTGATTGCTTTCATAGTATAACTGATTGCTTTCATGTTAATATCAGTTACACCTATCAATCAGCAATAAGTTCATGTCTCTTTTGGTTATTCATGAATTAATGAAGCATATCCAAGATGAAGTTTCTTGGCACACGTTATACGAAAATGACATTGCACCTGCGGATGAGGCAAGAGAAGAAATCACCAGAAACTCAAATTATGGGGAAAACTTCATAAACAAAGGACTAGTGAATTAATAGAATAAAAACAAGTTGTATGGAATACAAGTTCAACATTTTAACAGAAACAGATAATGTGGCATGCCCATTTCCACACACAATTGGTTTAAACAATAAAAGGCACAAGAGCTCAGTGGAAAAATAAATTTTCCACAATGGTAGGAACGAGGATTGAGGATTCATGTTTCTCTCCAAGTTTCCATACCACGTACTACAATTGGCCCCAAATTTGCACGAAGAACAATAAAATCATGACCGCAATCGACAAATAGAGAAGATACGGCAGAAGCGACAGAGTAGCAGAAGATTTTACCTCACTCACGTCTTCGGTAAGGGTACTCCCAACCTAGACAATCGAGACCTTCGCTCCAACTTCTTCCAGTTTCTTCTTCGCATCTTCAGCCTCCTCTTTTGAGACGCCTTCCCTAAACTTCTTCGGCAGGCCCTCGATGAGATCCTTGGCCTCTTTGAGAGCCAGACTCGTGATCGCCCTTACGACCTTAATAGTCGCAATCCTCGCATTGCTCGGCACGTCCTCGATCACTACATCGAATTCCGTCTTCTCCTCCACGGCAGGCGCAGCGGCCTCTCCACCGGCAGCGCCACCGGGGGAAACGGCGACAGCCGCCGGAGCAAAAGCAGCCGGAGAGACACCCAGCGCTTCCTGAAGGTAGTCAGAGAGGGAGCGGGCCTCCTCTAGAGTTAGGAACTTGATTTCCTGGCCCAATTTCTCGATCTTCTCCGAGACAGCGACTGCACAGACCGGACGAAGAAGAGTGGAGCTCCGGCGGGACACAGAGTAAGACTTGGAGTTTCCGGCGGCGCCAATACCGAATGTGAGCTTCGGAGGAATGGTCCTGGAGGTAGAGTTGACGGAGGAAAGGGTACAGAAGGAGATGAAGGCGTTTGTAGAGACGGAAACCGCCATTCTCGACCGAAAGTAGGGTTTTCTTGCCCCTGAATTCGCTCCCTGAGGAATGGAGGAGTTGCAGAAATCGAGGGAAGTGGAAGAGAAGAGTGTTACTGGATAAGGGAGGGAACGAGACCAGTGGACAGTGGCGCCTCTGATGATAATATAGAATGACGGTGTCAACGAGTCACACACTCCATCCGATCCAACGCAATATCATGTCTGCTTTATATGGCAGTTGGGCGGGTCCGGGACGGGTATACTTATACCCTTCTCCATACCCGAACTTCAATTTTCAGTCCTGTACCCAGCCCATTCCGGACTCGAGAACAATCTGGGTTGGGTCCTGTGCCCAGCCCATTCCTAAAAGGTTCTTGACTAAGTGTGCATTGTTGGGCGTGAGATGTAGTGTGAGCCAAGCGCACAAGTGTGCACTAAGTGGTAAGGGCGGTCATGTGGTGAAAGACGGATGTGAATCAATGCTCCAGATCCGGTGACACGATGTACCCCATCTTCAACTCCAATACACTTATTAAATTAAAGGAAACATCGACTTAAATTTCATCAACTAGTTTGAAAATTGAATATCTCTTACACATACAAATGTACTATACATGTATACAACATATATATATATATATATATATATATATATATATATATATATATATATATATATATATATATATATATAGGGAGAGAGAAAGCTTGGTATATACCAACACTAACATATCCAAGCAAATCTGAACTATCTATCTTAAAAGATAAATGATTGAAATTTAAATTAAAAAAACATAAGTATATGTACAAATTTATACTTTATTAACATATACACCTTTTGTTTTTAAATTCAAATATCAACTATCTATCAACCCAAGATGAATGATTGGGATTTGTGTAGAACCACCTCATACATTGTCAAATCAGTTAGAGTATTCCTTACACCTGAACTGGTTAAACCAGGTATCCTCCACCCCATTCAGCTACGGATAGGTTGGGGGCTTCATGGATTGTGCCAATACCAATACCAGATTCGAATCTGGGGTCTCTCTTGTCGGGTGTACCATGAGGAGAAAAACAGCTAAATACTATAGGAAATATCCCGAAAAAAATGGAAATGAATACTGTACTAAATTTCTTACAGTAAATTTTACGGTTGCTGGAACACAAGTTTTTAAATTGATTTTGTTTCAAACAGGTATGCCCATTTTAACGTTAGATATGAACGTTTTGAATCCTGATTTACTATTCATTGTTCTGGTCGGGACACCGGTTAGCAAAGATGCAGTCTCAAAATTGGGTTGAGTCAGATCTAATTTACTGCTCCGAGTCACTGATTGTTTTGCACTCAAGTTAGTTATCTAAGGACAGGAAAGTTATGTATCTGCTGGCCGTTATCGTTATAATGGTTTCAAATTGAAGGTCACAGAAAATGTGACCCAAGAGAAGCTGTAACCTAGATATTTAAGGGGGATAGGCTGTAAGGCCTTCAAGCCTAAGAAGGTCACGAGTTCAATACTTGACGTGTGCTGGTATCATAGGTGTGTGTGTGAGGTTTCCCCCTGCTACCATGAGCATGTGTGTGTGCGTGTGTCTAGGTACATGCAGCATATTATATAATGGGATAAGATCAGGAATGCCAGATAACCTGATGTCTATGTACAGAAATATCTATTAAGCATTCCAGCATATTATACAATTGTTTATTGTCTTGTTTAAAAGAAAATTTTGTTTATTGTTTATTCAATAATAAGGTACATCTCTTTGTATGATTAAGATCCATATTGTGGCTATATGTTACTTTTGTTGGTCTTTTGTTAAAGACTTTTGTCATTAAGGTGCTTCATGTTGTTGGCTATTGATTGGAGATTAGTGTTTAAAGATGCACTTATTTTTATTTGATAATTTGTGATCTTGATAAATTTGAAGTTGTATTTTCAAGTGATTAAGACCTCCGTGTTGTGGCTATATGTCATGTTTGTTGGCCTTTTGTTGAAGTCCTTTGTGATTAATGTGCTTAATGTTGTTGACTATTGATTGGAGATTAGTCAATATTGAAAATACACTTATTGTTATCTTAATAACTTTATGCTTGATACAAGTATTTGAAAATAATGCATGAAAAGAGGTTTGCCTTGAGTATTGACTATTCATTTGCCATATTTTAAACATTTTGTGAGAATAATAAAAATTGCATTCATAGAATTCTTATTTTTTGAGACAAATATTTTATGTTGAAATTTTTTTTATAAAATATTAAGTTAATTATAAATCTTTTTATATATATTTAAAACCTTTTTTCATCATCTTTGTAGATTATCTTATTCTTTGAATCATAGAATAACGTTTGAAATTGTAAGTTATTTAAGGGTCTTGACATTTGATTGATTTGGATGGTTTGATTTTTGCCTTAAAGCTTGTTTGTTATACCAAAGACTTTTGATAATATCACGAGTTTGTGGTGATTCATGAAATTATTTTGTTATATTTGACAATCCTACTTACATGATAATGTTTTTCATTAAAGAAATTCTTTGAAAACATAAGTTTTCAAGTTTGTAGTTGCGAGATCTTAATACTTTCATTAGAGATTAATTTTATAAATTTTGTTGGAGGTATGTTTTAAGGTAGATCACAAGGTTGAAGCTTTAAAAAATATTTCGAAATAAACATTCTCCTTTTGAAACAATAAGTGCACGTTCAAATATGAAGGATTGAAAAAAACTTTCGGTATGCATACCATAAAGTTGAGGAAGGATGTTAAAAGAATAAATGTAATAGGAGAGGGACCATTAGGGCTAGGGCCACGTAGAAGTGTTGGCCCCACTAGCCATTGGGGGCTAGCTGCTGACCCCCAATAGCTAGTTCAAGTAGCCTTTGGGGAAGCCTCCAATGGCTACCTCTTCCTTCTCTCTCTCCTTGTTGTACATTATATATTATGCTCTCTAAATAGAGAAATTCTAAAACTTTGTTTTGGAGTACCTTGATATAACTCCTTGATTATTTCAATATCTGACTTGTATTGAGTATTGAAATAGCATGCATTTGGTGAATTGGTTTCTTGGCGACTCTCAACCTATGCACTTGATGATTGATTGAGATTCCTCAATTCGATTGAAGAATTGTTTGTTAACAAACACAGCACCATATAACATACATAGTCTAACTGCTTGTTTACTACTTTATAATATTTGCCTTTCAACTTCAATAATATCTTCTTATCACATAAGGACACCTAAGGAGGCACCCCTCCATTTTAGCCAATCTGTGTTGATTCTATGCATAACATCTTTTAACTTTTAAGATCAAAGACTTACTAAACATTGAAAAAAAATGGCATATGGAACATCAAAGTTATCTAACACTGCCTACACCCCAAGAAGGGCTTTTATTCCATGCTTGATAAAATCTTCAGTTTGTAACTTTTACGAACTTATGCAAAGTGAATAGCTTATCAATTAATTAGCAGTAGATGTGACCATAACTTGTCATATTTCTGTTCTCTACAAATTATGAGATTATGACTCGTACTTTTTCCTCTTACCCATTTTCTTTCCTGGCTTCACTATACACTATCACCTCTTATAATCCCTTTCTTTGATACAACATTCCGCAGAGGGTGTCTCCATCTTTCTCCTATTCAGTGATTACCCCAAACACTTTTCATTTCCCAACTTTTTAAGGAGTCACACGCTCGCTTGTCTTAAACATAATTGTGTTGCTTCCTCTCTTCATCTCATTTCGCTTCCTTTCGTCTCCTACTTGTATATATATGTGTGTTTGAGTGTGTGTGCACCAAAGAATTTAGAACTTGGAATTCACAGGTGAACTAGAAGTGATTGACACCTTTTCTCAACCTGAGAAGGTGTGTCAACGTTTAGTTGATCTGCCAGCGACAATGACGGGCATACATAGTGTCTTTCATGTATCAATGTTACGAAAGTACATTCCTAATCCTTCTCACATGCTTGAGCCAGAACAACTTTAAGTGCAAGAAGACTTAACTTACCAAGAATATCCTATTGCTATAATCGATTGGAAGGAGCAAGTTCTTCGTCGACATATATTAAAGTTGCTCAAGGTTCAATGGAACAACCATTTGGCGAGCGAGGTTACTTGGGAGATTTAACAAGAGATGTGTGAGAACTATCCTTAGTTTTTCAGGTATGAATTAAATTTATGAGGAGAGATTTTTTTTGTAAAGGGATAGATTGTGGAGTCTGGATTGTATCGGGTCCAACAGACCAGATTCGATCCAACTCGGGTCCTTCATGAGACCCGACTGCTGGAACAACAAACAAAAGTCACGAAGGCTCGACTGCTGTAACCGCGGGTGGTGGCCACAACGACCACCGCCTGGGGACATTGAGTCGATGGGAACCATTGTGAGGAGCGGGAACACGTCGATAAAGGGGAGTGTCTACCGGATTCGTGGGGATAATATATACCTGTTGTGGATGTGCATATGTTTATGTAAACCTTGGGAGAGGCCTAGAGGATATGGATACGAGAGACCCGAAGATAATGCATGATTATTTGGTTTAATGTATGACTCTATTAGTAAGGTATCCGACTCTAGGCCAACCAACCAGACTCCAAAAAGAAGACGAGTACCACGTCGGATTCCTCTCTTCGAAATCGCCCCGTATGGCTGCCCCGCTCAGGTCAATCTGAGGCCTAGACCCAGACCGGTGTATTGAGCCCATCCCCATCGCCATCGTCTCCCCCACCGAGCCCTTCCTGCCTGCTGTCTGCGCTGGAGCCTCTCTATGCGTCCTCCGGGCGTTATGGGGCGGTCTGCTAGCGTTCATCTTCGTCAAGTGGGAGAAAGGATTTGAACAAACGAAAGGAAGCAATGAAGTGCCAACCAAGTTACCAACTACCAGCTGACTGCCAACTCAAGACAAGTTGCAATCGGTTAGGTGAGGGAACGGATTGTCAACCTCATATTATCCTCGAGATTTACTTTAAACGGAAGGGGACGAATCGCAGTATCAGATTTTAGCTGTCATTTGTCAACAAAAGGCGATATATTACGCAACGTCAGCGTCCTAAACTCTCCTCAGAAGCGAGAACCAAAAAGTAGGCAGGGAAAGAAACGCTAGGAATATGATGTGGTTAACCAAAAACGCCAACAAATAAGCAAAGCTACAAAGAAGTTTCAGGTCCCAATTTATTTGAACAGTGTTTTTCTTCTTGTCTAACGAATCATGTCTTATGAGCAGATCATATACTAAGATGATAAATGAAGTAAAGAACTTAGCTCGAGGTTGCTAGTGAAACTTTTAAAAGTTCTTATTTTATGCAATCCTGATCAAAAGATGCTTATTTAATTTAAGGCTTGATAATCCACTGCAGTCTTTTTTTATAGCTCAAGCTAGTTTTTCCATATAGGAAGCTCGGGCTTTCGAGAGTTCGATAGAGCTTGATCATCGGTTGGACTGTGAAAAAGAAAATACAACGTACATATTCTTGTATTTTGAGAGTAAAAAAGCAATTTTTGCTTCTTCTATACACATCCTTCTTGTTGATTAAGCTCAATCCAATGATCAAAATTTGTAATTAAATATATTCCAATTTTCTATATCTAAATAGATATAAATTTTTAGCCTTCACTTTTCAAAATCTAACAGCCAGTACTTGTACACACACACACACGAGCTAACTTAATCGAAGCTCCATGAAATTATACTGCTCGACACGAGTTAAAGCAAGATTGGTACGAACAACAGCAAGATATTTCGCGCGAGACAACCCATTAGATGAGACATGAACAAGCACCACAAGCAACTAACGCTTGGTGGGTTCAAATGGTCCAATAGTTGCTTCTGTTAGTCTTGAGCCCAGGATTTGTCATGGGAGAAAACCAGCATTGAGGACCCTGTAGCTGGCCAACCTGACTCAAGTGGGTTCGGCAGGGTCCTCCTGGGGGTGTTTGATAGAAGAGCCTAGGCCTACAGTGATGATACTAAAATTGCAGTTTCAATCGTGAAAACAAATATAATTTTTTCTTCACGGCAACAAACCCTTCTTCAGGTAAACCAGTGATGGATCTCCACCATTGGATTAGTAGTGCAATCAAAGGTGAAGATTTGAATTAAAAATTAAAAAATATTGTTATATTTTTATGGTTTACATGTTTTTTAATTTAAATTTTTATTGTTGATCACGTTAATTGAATATTAAAGATCTTTAAGTGAACTTAAGCATGAATGAATGTACACATGGACAATGCTGTTTATTATGAATACAAGGATTGAGACTAGATTTGCATGTGAAGCATAATATGCTGTAAATTTTGCTTGTCAAAAGTCTTATCAAACAAGATCCTCAAAAACTAAATTTACTGAATTGAAGACTTAATTCTCAGGTCTCATTGCATGTTTTTTTCGTTATAAGAGAAGGGTGAAGCATAACAGCGACTTACCCCCACACATGCATTCTCTGCGAGTCGAACTCCCCATCAGCAACAACTGTGCTAAAGTGTCCTGCCGTTGAGCTAACGCTCTGGTAACACAACGTTAGAGTCAGACAATTCAATTTGTTAATTAATCTGTCAATCGTTAAATTAGTGCGTCTATCAGTTCTTTTCTTTTCAAGAGTAGTGCATCGCTCGGTTCAGAGAAACACTGCACTTGGGAACAAAAGGGGCCTTGGTAGAATTAAAGAACCAACAAATTATTGTTAGAAGCATTAAATAAGAGCAACAATTTCTAATAACATGTATTCAACGAACCTAGACATGCCAGTTTTAAGTAAGCAGGAACCTCTCGTTCCAAACGCTAATTCTAGTTTTTCTCAAACCAAGAATTCAACTGAGACCGGCCTATTCTAACTCTGGTTTAAATCCTAAACTATCCATAACTGCAAAAAATCATTAAAAATTTGAAAATTTAAAGAAAATATAAAATTAGTGGTTTGGAACCATCGGTTTTGATTTTAACCTGTTTCTTGTTTCATAGAAGGTTGAACCGAAACCAAACTGGATGTTCCTTTGTCACGGGTTCATCTAGTTCCTGCTACGAATTGGCCATGTCTAATCCAATCGACTGATACAAGAAAAAAGCTAAGGATGCTGTAAATGGGACCAACCTTTGGTTGCGTTCAAGTGGTTCGACACTTGTTCCCCTTAATCAAGGTATCGAGTTTGACCTGCAAATAGAGAAACCAGCACCGGGAGAGCTTTACCCTAGAAGTGGGCCGATTGTCACTGCACGACTAAGCATGCACTACAACGTAAGCCATTTATAGCGGTGACTATTTTATTGGCATTTGGTCCTCTAATGGCATAAAAGTGGTCAAGTTCTCTATCAATTCACAAGTTTAGACATAGGCCTGTCTCTCTCTCTCTCTCTTATATATATATATATATAAAGAAAGTCTCTCTCTGTATATATAAAGAAAGAAAGAAAGAATTTGGTATTATGCAACATCACCACAATCCGTAGCCTGGCTCTCTCACACCACTCTCAAGGTTGAAGACGAGGTATGAAGAAAAGAAGGGGTTCTATCGAAAGCAATGCAGATTTCAGCAGATGCCTTTCTACTAGGCATAACATGGCTTTATAGCCTTCTACTGGGGTCCATGCATACCTGAAATGATAGAGAACCCTAACAGCTTCTAGAACCGGGGTCCTACTGACCCAAGTGGACCTCCAACTGAACTGGGGTCCGCACATTTCCTCTCACTGGAACTCTGCGCACCCCACGTGCCTCCACCCGTATCATCACTGGGCGTGGCACCATCTCATCATGGCCCCCACGATCCCACTGCATGGCGCGCCTATCCATCGCATGCGTCGCCACGCACCTTGGATCACTCTTGACCCTGAGTGGCTGGCGCTCTGTCCCATGTGTGCTAGACTCCCGCTTAGAATCTACAATGCCCCAATGCCTAGCCCCTACCCGGTGAGACCTCTGGCGGCTCTTTCTCTTCGGCCCAACTGCTAGCCGATCTACTACAATGCGGCACACGTCATGGCGTCGGGAGATTTAACCAGGTCTACACACCAGAAATCCTGGCTGGCCCTCACTAAGGACTACCTCAAAGTTTATAACCCATTGACAAGCTTGAGTTACATTGTTATCGATGTTGCCCTCAAGCCCAATCATTCCAATGCACTTGATCTGTACTTCATTCCACATCGCATTTAATACTCTCCGACAGATTGTCATGAAAAGCCATAAAAAGTTATTTAACAACTCTAAGTTTGTCTCTCTATATATAAGAGATGGGATCTTGTTCCCGGTCCACGATTTACTTTTGGGTGGCATGTATCCTTTTATACTTTTTTGAAAGCTCCTTCATCCATCCAAAAGCAATACGTGAACAAGAGTAACACACTGACACATACAGAAATACAACAAGCTATATATACTTATTATGCAACACGTAACATATTATCAAGTTCAGTGACAAAAGGGCAGATACCAGTAGCTTCAAGGAAACAAGCAGAAGATCAAAAGAAAAATGATGCACTCAGCCACTCAGTGAACTGCTGGCAGAGTCGACAACGATCTGCTAGAGATTGTTCTCTGCAAAATCGGTATAGAAGGATTTTTCCTCTGGCCACCATGTTTTCAGCTCTATGCAGCTGCAGTTGTCTTGGCGGCCTCGCTTGGTTTAGCCCGCTTTGCTTCATAGTCTTTGACCGCGGCTTTGATGGCATCCTCAGCTAGCATGCTGCAATGAAGCTTCACCGGGGGAAGAGACAGATGCTTTGCAATTTCTCTGCAAAAACAGCAATTTAAGAGTGAGGACGTCCATACAAATAGGCATGTATGTGACTGCACGGCCTTCTTTTTCTATTGTCTTTAGTTCTATTCCATCATTATATGCATCTGCTAGCGCAAATTAGTCAAGAAAAACCAAAAATACCACATCCTCCCATTCACAGAACAGAATGGCAAGATCATCTGCATCTGCAGAGATGACTGAAGATCGAACATCAATTCATTAAACTCAAAGGAAAGATAGCCTTTATCTCAAAGTCAAATAAAGGATAGCTTTCTTTACTGCAAATAGCTTTTTCTGTTTAGGGTTCTCTGTTACAATAATCCCCTATCAGTAGCTTGAAGAAAAAATGATCCGACAGGGAACACCTTTGCACATATAATTGTTCTAACTTATACCGTGGCAAGTCGAATGCTGAAGACTAGGGTAAGTTGATGTAAACCAATACTCCAACACCACGGTCAAGATACACCTCCATGAAGCAAACCAATGACTAGCGATATTTCTTCATTTAAAGAAAAGATAGGATCTCCAAAACGTCATAAACTGTGTGTGTGAACCAGTCAAATCATTACAAAGTCTGAAACTAAAACACCAGAGATGATTTCAGTTCTTGCTATGTTCTGGCTTGACATTCCACGGCAAACTTCCGACAGGATAAAGGAAGCCACGATTCAGCACAAAAACTAGCAACGGTCACATGTGGACGTGAAAAGCATAATATAACTAAATGAGCAAGTAAGAATTTTCCAGCACACGAAACACATTATCAAAAGTAGCAAGATGAAACAGAACCAAAGCTGTGAGGACAGCAACCATGCATCTCACTAATGGAATAAATGCAACCGATGCCACGTCGACTTCAAGAATTGTGCATGCCAAAAAGCACAGAAACCTAATCAACCCAAATTGCAGTGTTTCTCTCATTCAAGAACTACAACAGAAATGCAAGGAACATCACTTACGTATTTTTTATTGACAATGCCTCATCCATCTGCTTTCCTTTTACCCATTCAGTAGCTGAAATTTTTCCAAACATTAAATGTACTGTTAGTAAATCCATTTGTACCATTCTATTGCAACGATGTACCTTAGTTCATATATAAGCAATACAAACCAAATGGGCATCGAAGAGGGAGAAAACAAGCAGAAATACAGGTGCAAAGGATTAATTCATGAGCGCATAAAGATAGGCATCTGCTTCAAGACAATGCACGACTCACAAAAGAAAACATATAACGGATTTCAGTATTTATTTTAAGGAAACAAATGGAGAAATCAGGAACCAATGAAAGAATATCACATAGACTGAGAATCAAAATCCAGGTTGATCAAATTCAGAATGACAACATCGTCAAAGAAAATACCAAGGGAAATTGGCGCAACGGGACAGAAACCTATAGAATTTAACATAAACAAGAAGTCTAAACCGTGGCGGTACACTGAGTCAACTAGGAGACCCTCAAAAAATACAAAATTCCCATTAACGCCTAACAATTCTCCAAACCAGCGCTACAGCAACAAATAACCGAGAAGCACGCCAATTCTCCAAAACAATCTCCATAAAGAAGATCGAAAGAGACAAAAAAACTAAAATTCAATCGGACAAACGAAAGAAAGCAAACTAAGCTAGCGAAGAAGACGCACTCCACGAAAACAAATACCCCCGACAAACCCCCCCGAGAAGCACGATAAATCTCCAAAATTAACCATCAAACAAAACATGAGGAACACCTCGAACAGACCAAGAGAATCGAAAGAAATCAAAACTAACCTAGTGAAGACGACGCGATCGCGGATCCGCACCCGAACGTCTTGAAGCAAGCATCGACGATCTTCCCCGATGTTTCATCAACCCTAATCTGAAGCTTCATGACGTCGCCGCAAGCGGGTGCTCCAACGAGACCGGTGCCAACGGCGGGGTCGCTCTTATCGAAGGATCCAACATTCCTAGGGTTGTTGTAATGATCGACCACCCGCTCGTGGTACGACCTCGCGAGAACGGCCAAGGCGCCTGCCGGCCGAG
Organism: Brasenia schreberi; assembly: GCA_036023115.1. NCBI lineage: Eukaryota > Viridiplantae > Streptophyta > Magnoliopsida > Nymphaeales > Cabombaceae > Brasenia > Brasenia schreberi. The sequence continues at coordinate 18,360,303 of JAYKKT010000065.1, read as the reverse complement.
TTCCCGCGCCTCCTCCTGCCGCCATCCCCAGGGTCCTCTTCAATCCGAACCCTAACATCTCCCTCTCTCCCTCTCTCTCTCTCTCTCTCTCTCTCTCTCTCTCTCAAATAGACAAACCGAGAAATGCCAGAAAGTGGGAGAGCGGAGAAAGAGATATTTATAAGGGGAAGGAAGAGGAGGCGGTGAGAGAAAGCAATCGCACAATCTGACGTAGGACAGCAGGTGATCATTCTTTTTAGTGGATGAATCTCTATTATACTTCACGAGCTCTGGATAAGTCGCCGACTAATCCTACACGTCCAAGAGGAAGTTCAACGGTCCAGATAAAAAGATTGTTTTCAACGAAAAACACGTCTGATCGTGGGACTTATGAATCATTAGGGTTGATCATGGAGCGGACGAAGCTGGGGATCAAGATTCCCGTCTCCAGCAAAATCAAGGGAACAAAGAGAGCAGGGCCGCAAGGGCACATCATAGGGGAAACTGGAACGGGGACCTGGTGTCCCGTCCTCGTCCTGATCTCTCCTAGGGCTTTTCTCACGCCTTTTATTTATCATACCAACGCCTTTTATTTCTCGTACCAACTCTCGATTCTGGTCTCTTTAGAAGTGAGAGATTTCCGTCCCATTAACATTCCTAGTTTTCTCGTATATTTTGTTGCTAGAGTTCCACCGTTCGAGATATTTTTGAAATAGTAGAAAAAAGAGGTGTGTATAGTAATTTGAGTGTGCGGATATGAATTGTGTCACATTAACTATGTTGTCTCCTTATGACATGATACCGACTTTTCATAATAACCTTCTTGCTACGTATCAAACCAACTTTTTCTATAATTTCTCATTAAGTATCAATTCCTTTGTCGTCATCACGTATCGTTTCTTACATTTTCATTTGTCCTGCTTTTGAAGAGGAGTTTAATCTAGTCCAGACAAATGCAAGTAAAACTTGGCCGACTTGTTAAGAAAATTTTTGAGAACAAACTCCACTCGAGCTTCAATCTACTCCAGATTGGGCTACAGTTATGTTTGAATAACTCGAAATCTACTAGGTAGACATGTCTGAGCACGGAAACTAGGAGTTGCTCGATATAAGCTCCGGTGTAGATTGATCTTAACAAGCTCAAATCCCGCCAAGCTCAACTGAGCTCCTGAATTGTGATAAACTTTCCAAAATTTAATAAAATAATAACTACGCACATATACATAACATACATACGTACAAGTTTGGATGATTAGGGTCACTGAATTAGGATGTGACCTTCGGTTATGTGAGTTTCGCAAGTTCAAATAGATGTAAGATGGATAAAAATCCTTGGGAAAAGAATATTTGATTCCGAAAATTGATAGCTGATTATAGTTTAGATAAAGCACTACATGGTAAAAACACATAGGATCAAGGAAGGTTCATTAAGACTTGAGAGACCTTATGAAAGCTGAAAAAGGGAAAGGAGAAAGGAGGATTTCCCCTAGCACAGAACAATACATACAACTATAATATGAATCTGGATCCGGCTCTACATAGATCCAAGTGCGGTACCGTATCATATACAGTCACCATGTTACTAAACAGCAAAACAAATTGATTCATTTATGGAAACCCTTCTCCTTAACTTGAATTTACCATCAAGCCAACAAAGCTTAGGTTGAAATTTCATGGACTCCAGTGGGGTTTGCAGTCCGAAGGCTTAACCAAGCCCATCTCAACTAAATCTCGAGCATACTTTTCAACAAGTTTAAGCCTGGCACCAAACACGCAGAACACAGGCTGATATCGAGCTCAATGTCGTCGGCATAGATTTCCAAACTACATGCCTTTCACTTGACAAGGGGTTTTTGAACTAGATCAAGCTGAAGGGCATGGAGAAAAGTTGGGGGCACGTACAGCCTACCATTAAATCAGTTAGCTACAATAGGTTCCTCCACCCTAAACTACTTTTTGGCCCACGGCTTGAATCCGTAAAGTATTCTCTAGATACCCACTACATTACCGCAGAACAATATCCACTTTCAACACCAAGCATGAAGAAAGGGCAGAACTCAGGAAATGAATCAACAACACAATTTCAGAAAATTTTTACTTTGCTGCAAACAACAGAAAATAAGCCTAATCAATATTATCATATTGTAATAGAGCAGCAGAATACGGTCAGACAAGTGAAACATAACGTCTAGATGTAGATCATGTTACATTACTACAAAAACACAAGCAGCCGCACACAAAAAGATTCCTAGTTATATTTTAGGCATCGACTATCTTAAACATAATAAAAACGAAGCATTATCGATCTTGTATGAAGTGAAACACCAAATATTCAAGCCTGTAAAGAAAGAAAAACAGAAACAAATTAGTAATAGCAAATAACAGAAGCAACTACGTAGACCTACATAAACGCGATAGTGAATTAACACGGCATTACCTTGCTAGAAATGTTATTGGAAAGCCAATCCAGTCCCTCGTACAGGCCCTCTCCAGAGGTAGCACACGTACTCTGGATATACCTGTGAAGTAACAAACAGTGATCATGTAGCCGTTTGATGTTTTGAAACAAAACGGAAACCCAAATCATGTACGAAATGTTTCGTGCATGTTTCAGCTGGGCTCAACATGTTTTATTTAAAAAGGAAAACGACTCCCATGCATTTGGTTGGAGATCCTGCCTAGCAAGTGGAAGGTCTTCAATTCAAATATCAATGAGTGTCTCATCTTAATTTTTTTTCTTTTAACATTTGTTTCCCATATTTTTACGTGCATATATGTATTTGTTGTTTCCCGTTTCCTAATTTTTGGAGATTTGCGGTTTTCCCATGTCCCTTTTCCGTTTCCGTGCAACAGTCTCCTAACGGCATATCTATCGCACGGCTGCCTTTGAATAAACTTACCAGTGGCGTTGACGCAGGGAGTGAAGACCAAGCTTATCAGTTATCTCGGCAGCATTCATTGCATTTGGCAAGTCTTGTTTGTTTGCAAATACAAGCAAAACAGCTTCACGTAGCTCATCCTGTCGTCAAGAGAAAAAAAAACATGCAACTCTTTACACACTATCCAGTGAGAGAACAATCTGAAAGTGGCAGCAACCAATATGCGAGAATACATCTGTTATGTAATTTCTTCATGTTTTCACAAAATCAGACAACCAGCAAAACACGCAATGAGGGTCCAAGAACCCATCAGCAGGAAATGGTGCCAGACAAGGATCACTGACAAGTAGCATAACTACAAAAGATATACTCTACCCCAACACCAGCTTGGCTTGGCTCCCTGACCATGGTTATGAGTTCAGTACTTGGGGTGTGCATCTGATTAGGGGTTTATGCTTAACTGCGGCATGCTTACAAAGTAAGTAAAAAAGAACTCCCCGATTATCACAAACGCGCGTGCATGTGTGTGTGTGTGTGTGTGTGTGAGAGAGAGAGAGAGAGAGAGAGAGAGAGAGAGAGAGAGAGAGAGAGAGAGAGAGAGAGAGAGAGAGAGCAGATGTCTAAAGAAAAGGTCAACAATCATGGATGAACAATTAATTCCCATAGTATAATCAATCATTCTAGAAGGATCGGTTTGTAGATGGGGGCATAGCAAGCCCAAATAAGTCTATTAAACTGGAATCAACAGACTGATGAACAAGGAAACTAACGAATAAAGGAAAGTTAAATCCAACAAAAAGTAGTTTAAACCCAAGCCAAGATAATCTGGCAGACAGTGGATTGGACTAGATAAAGGACAGTTAAGTCCAACAAAAAGTAGTTTAAAGTTTAAACGCAAGTCAGCATAATCTGGTAGATAGTGGATTAGATAAACAAAACATCATAGCCAAAACATAGAAGATACTGTGTTTCAAACCAAAACTAGTCCAAGGACACTATAAAGAAAGCATATTAACGACACCAAACAACACATTTTTAGATATAGAACTAGAAGGATGCTATGATCAGCATCAATATTAAAATTATTGCACATGAACATAACCACATTTAAGTGGGATCTAGACACAAGTACAAAAGAGAAAAAAACATACTTTCTTAAGATACATTATAATCAGATGGAATATCTATCTATTGGACATATCCTAAACTCTTGAAACCAAGACCGTATGAAATGAAATCAGACATGTTTTGGATTACCATATCCAGCTAATCAAACATAGAGTCCAGTATGACATCAGAAGTATCATAAACATTGACATTCGTGTATGTAACACTTGATTGCCTAGCATATTTTGCTACTACCTGATTGTGTCAGTGAGAGACAAAACAAGAAATGGCTTATTGATGTCATAAACAATGAGCCAATTTTAGAGAATGGTCAAGATGCATTTGAGTAATGAACAATAAAAAAGAAATTAATACTACAATATAGCATAAATGTAAAGCAAAAACTGCAATGACAGTTTCCATAGCATCCTTTTGAGTAGTATACCAACAACTATGAGTCCCGTAAATGGCAACATAACAAAAACATGCCTTTTAAATTGCCTAATGAATATGCCAATTCAAAAGGGGTTCCGTCAGCAAGAGCAAATGGCATCATTCACATTGCAAAACAAGTTTTCAGCCTAAGATAATTTCTCAACACGGAAAACATTTCTAATAAGTAGAACATGTCTTTCCTTGGACCGTTACATCCACCTAATTTCCGTGCTCATCGTGAAAAAACATGGGCTTGTTTGAGCAACTCTGATGTTAAATTTATAGAAGCCAAATCTTCAAGCTTCTATTAGGAATAGCTTTCATGCGTCTCTTTTAGGACACCAAATCCCTCTGACTGCTAATTCATGCAAGTCCAAGAAGGGATAGCACCGGATCATTTTTGCAAATGCGTCTATACTTAGCACCCTCTTACTAAACTGTGGAATAGAATGGCATTAAACAGTATTAAATGTTCAAAAGATACCAAATGCAGGCCACAATTATAGAGTAAACTTAAATTTTCAGTACAGGAATCGTTTACCTCATTCAACATTCTGTGCAACTCATCCCTTGCCTCAATGACACGATCCCTATCATTGCTATCAACAACAAAGATGAGGCCCTGTGTGTTTTGGAAGTAGTGCCTCCATAATGGGCGGATCTGTAGAGAACATAAATCAAAGAACATGAGCAACAAAGTGTAAGATCTGTAAACCAATGTAAATTCCAGAAAATCTTAACAGGATCCTAATGAAATAACACACAAAGGGCATAAGCAGGGTTCATGAAAACAAGCAATTGATGCTAAAGTAATGCACTGTGGAGTAGGTGAGAATCAGAAAACAAGCAGATTTGGTAACCACAAACACAAACTGCAGCCCATCACAGTTATGCTCAGATACACACCTTGTCTTGACCACCAACATCCCAAACGGTGAAGCTTATGTTCTTATACTCCACAGTCTCTACGTTAAATCCTGAACACATAGAGCAAACAATGTTTTAACGCTTCCCCCTGGAAACATAAGAACTCGTTTGCAGATTTCCTTGAAAAATATGACCTACTCATATTAAAACTTTCTCATTATCTCCCTTGTAAGTTTTGGCTATAAGCATCAAAACGATGAATAAAACAGTAGTATTTTCAAGCTTTAAGGTTGATACGATCAAGTGTTAATAAGAAATATATATTCATGCATCAACATAAGGGTAGTGTGTGTTTAGAAATCAAAGTTGTGGAAGAAAGTTTAATATCTTAAAGACAAGCAAGTTCTATTTACAGTACACCCAGCAAACTAATGTTAAAGAATCATAAAAAATCAATACAATTTGTGTCCCTATTTCAAATTTTCTTGATAACTTAAGTAGTAATATTATGAAAAGCAGATATTATATTCTGGAAAAAAGTAAAGGGAAACATGCAGAAACAGGGTGATAATTGAAGAGCAATGAAGATGCACAAATGAACATACAGGGGTTAGTGAAAAAGCAAAATCTATATAAAAATTATAAATTAAGAGGTAGGTAAGCACAAAATACTCAGTGCACTTCCCCAATTGGCCACAGGCTGCTACAAAAGATCTAAGTTTCTGTCTTGAGTTTTGCCCATGATGGGATGCAATGCAAGTGCTTCCTGTGGCGCCACCAAGAGAAACATGGATTTTATAGGACAAATTTCTCAATGAACAGTACCATCTAAAATAGTCCAGAGACATTTTTTCTTAAATTTTCCTGATAAAATCTTCACTAGATTCAACATAGAGGTGTGGCACCTCCATCCAATTGACAATAATATTCAAATAGTCACAATCTCGGATACAACTTTCCAACTATCCAAGTGCTCAAGATCAGAAAATTAGACACCACAGAGGAGAGGAATCATCTTCATTGGTCAAAATTGGCCCTAGTAAACACAACACATTTGGAATAGATCGATCAAGGAGCCTGACAGAATATTGTATCTCCATATCTAACAGCTATACAAGTATTGCACCATAACACGAATAAACTATAGCGAAACTAATTTATGGACTTCATAACATATGAAACCAAGCACTTCCAGATTAGAAAAGTGCCAAGACAACGGAACAATTAAATGGCCCTTAGACTTGCCCAGGCAATAGGAAGTATACAGCATAAAGTTCACCAATTTCACGAACTACCTCAATAACCCGAAAACCCATTGATACAGCATCGAAACAATTTAATCTAAAACCTGCCAATTAATCAACAAGATTGATGAAATGAAAAGAAATATCCACTCACCGATTGTGGGGATGGTGGTTACAATCTCACCCAGCTTGAGCTTGTACAAGATCGTGGTTTTACCGGCTGCATCAAGACCAACCATCAAAATACGCATTTCCTTCTTGGCGAAAAGCCGGCTAAAGAGCTTCGTAAATGTCAACCCCATCTTTCTCACCTTCTTCAAGCTGTCAAGTCCAGCCAAAGGAAACAGGAGGAAGCAACAAAGATATCATATTCACATGAACGTCAGAAGAGGTGCAAAACCGTAGAAGACGATCAGATCAACCGAAAAACAAGATAATTGAAAAGACCCAAAATAGATAAATCAGAATTATCCACCAGCAATGTACAATCTGACCACATCAGATCAGAACAAAAAAAAAGCTGAAAAGAACATAGGCTATCAAAATGAAAGCCCTTAAAAAAAAAGGTTCCAGGCACCATGAGCAGAGAAAAAATGAATTATAAAAATACAAAATTTCAGATATCAAACACAACTCGAAAGCCCTAGAATCGGCGCCAACAAACAGGAAATTCGATAAATTTGTTGGATTCAATGAAGAAAAAAGAAAAGAAATCAAAAGAGAGATTTTTTTAGAAGAGAAACCCAATCATGTCAATCAAACAGGAAATCTATGACTAAAAAAAAAAAAAAAAGAGGGAAGTAAAAGAAAGGGAAAACTAACCAGCAGCTAATGAAGGACGGAGACGAGTTCCTTCACGAGAGAGGGGGCGAGAGAGACAGGGTGGGGTGGGGGTGGAGAGAGAGAGAGAGAGAGAGAGATGAAATGATGAATGATAATCAACGAAATTAAAATCATAAACAATTAGGAAGATCCTTTTACTATGGAAATGCACTTGACCTGTGTAGAATTTATTATAATACCTTATTAAAAGATAAATAATTTCGAAGTCTACTAGAAAATAACACGCTATTAGAGAAGGTTGCGTTTCTTCAACGCCGACCTTTTGAAGCGCTATTAGAGAAGGTCGCGTTTCTTCAACGCCGACCTTCTTTTGAAGGCCACGTGAGCTCCATTTGGGACCTTGTTGTCTTCTGACAATGATGGGCATGCCTACGCACAATTATTTCATTCTCCTAATGTTGATATTTTAAACAATATTTAAATACTTTTAATGGGATTTTTGCAATATAAATAACATCTTCGTCAATATAATAAAAATTCATTGTTTCCTTTCAACAACTTCGAGATCTTTCTCTGCTGCCTTTGAAGTGCCCCAATCATAACTCAACTTGTGAGTTGCTCTTTGTGCTTTTTCAAGACATTTTAGCTCGGGCTCCATCTAGCTGCCTCTCCAACCATTAGAGACATCATCCTGAGCAAATTGGCAAGAAATTTTTTCATTATTCTGAGACCAACAAAAAAAGAAAATGCAACTCTTCATTTGTTTGCCTTCATCTTGAGTTAACATTGATTTCAGAGATAATACAATGAACCTCCTTGAAAATTCAATCGTTTATTCTTTTATAACTTATGGGCATGAAATTGCGGTAAATGTGACTGCCAAATGGTTGAAAGAATAGCAGTTTGATTTGAAGATGTAGCTACACCTGAACCCGATCACAGAGTATAATCAAGTTGGTTTTAGCTGTGTTCATATCCCGCCTGAACCTTGATGCCCCCCCCCATTTGCATCGTGGGCGAGTTTGCACCCGGTGAAAAGAGTTGCATGCCATGGGTTGCGACTCTTTTCCCTCTTCTTTTGTGGAAACACAGGTTCTCAGGGTTCAGGTTTTGCATTTGCATTGCCAATGAAACTGGCACTACGGAGTGCTGGTTTTGTGTAAACTTTCACTCAAACAGGCCTGCAACCACTAGCTTGATTCAGTTGGTTCTTAAAACGGGAGGCCGAAGCCACACACAACACGCATGCACCTCCCAGGAATCGAACTTACCACCTGAATCGTAGGAGTCAAAGAACCCTGCCAGGTGAGTGAGCTAACGCTCTGGTGCTCATTCAGTTAGGCTTTTTCTTACATTTGCCAATGCATTTGGGTGTTAGATCATGATCTCCCTGGTCACCGAATCTCAGCTCAAGGAGTTCCCGAAGTTCTAATAACATCGGTGTCGAGCTTTTTCACAGTATTCCAACACAAATAAAGATGAGACGAATGAAATGCATTCCAGCGTTAGTTCATGCTCCCCGATCACCTGATCCAACATCAACGGCGTTACCATAGTACTGGCAGCATTGGGTCTAAAGTCTCACAGTATTCTAACAAACGGCAGTAGTGAAATTGATGGAAGCAGCATTTGGTTCAGGTGGGAAAACAATGACATGATTGATCTGCGAATGAAGTATGTCTCCAACAATTTATTAGTAATAGAATGATTAATGAGAGGTACAAAGCATAGTCAGTGACTGTTCAATAAGCTTTATATAACATTATCATCGCATCACACTAACGCAAATCCCAGCGGGGAAGTCAATGCCATCTTCCACCCAGCAGCATAATACCCTGAAGACACAGATCGCCCCAATGGGGTGCTGCTTTGCATCTGTGGCAAGAGATGGACACCCAAAACATTGAAGCTCCGAGCTTTGTTTTACCGACTTTCAGCCTCTGAGCTAAGTTCATAGGCCCTGTCGAGGCTCTGCTATACGCTTGAATCAAATAACATCTACCTTCATATTTACAGATAAAATTAGATGAATATCTAATGAAACTACAGCAACCTATAGTTCCGTCTATGATTTTATGTACAATACGCCCACTTAGCACGACCAACTGCAGCATCAACCCAACCCTCATCCCCATCCCAACCAGTGAGAGCCAGCTACCTGCTCAAGATCACTTGCCCAAGCGCTTGCACACTTAACAATAATTTTAGAAAGAGAGAGCATTCATATATTGTGTGGACAGCTTGCTTCATTTTTACTAATCATTTACCACAAAAGGCACAAAGATTCTCTTCTCCAGCTTTTATTTGGTTTGATCAATTATTATGTATGGTATACATAATGAGGTTACTAGAAACAAATTGTGAGTGATACCAATAGATGATAAAATGAGAGAAATAAATTAAGATGGTTTGGATAGGCAAAAAGGTGATCAAAGGAAGCTCCAGTAAGATGTGAGAAACTATACGATGAAAATATTAAAAGAGAAAGAGGAAGGCCAGAAAACTGTTGGAAGGAAACAATAAAGTAGCTCTATTGAAACAAGGCTTAGTTGCTGTTGATCAATTATTATGTGAGCAGGAAAAATCAACAGGAAATTCCTGCTTTTAGAAAATGCAGATTAAATCCCAAAATTCTTTTCATAAGTCAACTTGGTGCTCCGGTTGCACGGAGTGGAATTAAAATCCTTTACCTGAACGAAGTGTCTCAGTTCCAATAAGAAATTTCAATTTTCATCACCGCCAATATTGAGCCCATCGATGTATTGTCTCAACCATTTGAGGGAACAAAGCACTGACACTGTCATTGATGAGGTCTTGGAAAAAATGTATAGCAGCCTCATCATCCAAGTCTAGCCGGAACTTCTCTTGGAGCTGCAAAGCAACAACTTCACCAGATCAGGGACCAAGAAAACAATTGTTTTTGAATGGTCCTACCTATCCTTCTATAAAATATACCTTCAATATTCCCTTCTCAGGATCAGAAGCGATGTCAGGAATGTTCGATCCAGCCATCAAATGGAACAAATTTAGTATAAGGTTACTTGACTTCCGAAGAATATTGTAAGCCTCACAACAGTAAGATTTGAACCGGGTATAGTGTTGGCTGTAAACAGAAAAGCAAAGACAACCAAATTCCATCATGCTTGTAATGCAAATTAGTAAACAAATCCATATGAATAATTTTGGTCACAAGTTAACAAATACAGATTTCCTAAACGGATCTTTCTCTTACATACAGCAGAATCCAAATTTGATCAGCAACTGCGAATACAAAAGTACATGAAAGAAGTAGGTGAAAGCCTTTCAAATATTATTTTCACAAGGCACTTTAGAAAGGACTTGAGCAATCAATCTAGGATCTCTTTTTACGTGGCTCCCATTCTTGATAGGTCATTCGCATTAGTGCACAACATGCCACGCAAGCCAACGCTAATCCAGAGGGGTTACCCCACCAGCATCCAACCACTAAGCAACTTGACTTCCTCAATAGTTTGAATAGCAAGCAAAGTGATGGAAGCTCGAGTTTGAAAAGCCATAGGGCTCCTGAGAGTCCAAAAGTTAGCTGTCTATGAGCTATATACATTTGAATAAAATGATTCTTAAATTGCTTAACAAGAGTAGAAGTGTCACTACTGTGCAAACCATGAAATGAAGGTTAATCAAGCATATCTTTGTTTGAAACTAACATGGTAAGTGTGCAGGAAACCCACACCTAAACACATTAAGCTCCACACAAACATCTTACTTTACCATGCATTCATGAGAAGAAAATTTTCAAGATGATATGCGTTTGGAGGCAATAGATGTCATATAAAGGCCTTCAAACACAATTCACACTTGATGCAAGAAAAAGGAAAATCTCTTATCACCCAAGACGACCTATTTCACCGAGTTATCTTTCACATGATAAGAAAGTCATATTGGCATGGAGTATTTGAACTGCTGCTCGCAGACATGAGCATGGCTACACAGTACATGACATACATGTCATGCCATATCTATGAAGTGTTCTTGTGACATATATTTGAACTACCAAACCACTTATGCATTTAGCATACAAGTCCATTTTGAATAGAATTTACCTTTCCGCTCCACCCATGGCTTCCACCATTTCTTTACAAAGTTTCATAGGTGGTGGAAACGGTTTTGGATCTCGGCCAAGAATAAAACCAAAATCTACATGGAAAAGGCATCCATCATCTCTTAGAAGTAGATTATCCAGGTGTCTGCATAAACAAAGAGAAATTTGATTTCATGGTTCTAACAGTTGTATGTCGCATTTATATTTCCAATACAAGGAGAAATGAAAGGCTAATTGCTTATTGTCTTAGATATCAAATGGAAACGAGAAACGTTTGAGTAGTTTTAGATAAATCAGCAGCATAAAGTAGCATAAACAGGCCCTTCTTTCAATAACACATGCCAGTTAGATATTAAACACAAAAAGTTGGAAGTCATTGTTACCTATCACCAATGCCCAAAATATATGTGATGACAGAGTATCCAGCACAACTCTTTATAAAAGTGTCAAGACATGTTGCAGTGATTCCAAATGGCCCATCTTCATCAGAATGAAATTTTTGAAGATAGCTAACAATGGTACGGTGCTCGGATAAATAATGAAAATAAATCAGATTTAACCAGGTTCTCAGAGAAAATGATAGCATAAACCAACTGCAGAAAGATGCTCTTGGAAAATGTGAGCAACTTCTTTGAGGGTGATGTCAATAGGAAGACCAAAGTTTGCTGATCATGAATGAACCCATAGATGCTTTTATCGAACGTTTAGAAGCCAAGGGAAGTTGAAAGAAGCAGTGTGTGTGTACAGTTGATGTGTATGACATGCATGTGTGTGCATCCATGAATGTGTGTACCCATGTTGACAGCATTTGTCTACATCCCTTCAATACTTGAACCGGCATCAGTAACTATGAAACAAGCAAATACTATTGTACAAGTATTTATAGCACTAGCACCATATCCATTCAAACATGTGAACCTTAATGATGTAAGAACCAAACCAACAAGCAAGTTAGTCTTGATATTTGAACATAGTGATGGTGGTACCTGTGCAAGAGAATTCGATGGTATGAATTCTAGCATTCCTTCATCTGGTCCCGTTGCAAGTACTCTATACGGAGTCAATTGAAGGTCAAGATCCTCCAATTTAAGCAGGTGATCCATAAGAGAGACCATTTGGACAACCTACAAAGATGAACCATGAAAAATCTTCTGAATGGACAGCAAAAGAAAAAAAGGAACACCAAAAGTGTGAATATTAGTCAATAAATGAAGGTTGATGTTGCACGAATCAAGATCACCAAGTCGCCAAGAGTCAAATGGCATTAAATCCCGAATGCCGATCTTCAAGAATAATAAACAAGAGCGGAAGTGTATACAAAACAAGTTAAAAAGCAGTACAAGACTGCATACTTTATTCATGTTTTGAAGTAGTATTTATAGACATTGTACATAGAGTTTCAAGTAGGAAAAACAAAGAACAAGAACAAGATGTAGTGCTAGTGCTGGCCGGCCAGCACTAGCCGTTGGGGGCAGCTCCAATGGCTACTAGCCGTTGAAGCTCCCAATGGTGGTGGCCAGGGCCATGGTGGCCCTGGCCCCTGTTCATATGCGGGTTGCACGGGCCCTAGTGGCCCGTACCCTATTACACATTAACACCCCCCCTCAAACTTACAGGGTATACACTGAAAGTTTGTCTGGTAAAAACTAAAATCGAGAAGTTGAAAGAGATTTGGTGAAGATCTGCGAGCTGCATCTCAGATGTGATATAACAAAGTGAGATCTTATTTAGACACTCTTCACGAAAAAAGTGGCAGTCCATCTCGATATGCTTTGTCCTCTCATGAAAAGTGTTGTTGGAGGCAATGTACATGGCGCTTTTGTTGTTACAATACATGATGGCCGGGTGTCTGACATTGACTCCCATGTCTGCTAGAAGGGTTGTGATCCAAGAAATCTCTATCGCTGCTATAGCCATGGCTCGATATTCGGCTTCTGTGGATGAGAGGGACACCTTCTGTTGCTTTTTGCACTTTTAGAAAACAAGAGATTCACCTAAAAATACATAAAAAAACAGTCGTAGAGTGTCTATTGTTGACATCTCCACCCCAATCAGCATCCGTATATACAAACAAATCAAAGGATGAGGAGGAAGTTAAGAGGACCCCCTTGTGGACAGTGTTTCTAATATATCGAATGATGCGCAAGACAACACTCATATGAACAGAAGTGGGTGCCTGTTGAAATTGGCTTGCTATGTGTACGGTATGAGAAATATCTGGTCTAGTAATGGTGAGATAAGTGAGTGCACCTATGAGCTGTCGATACGGAGTGGGATCCTCCAATTTCTCACCATCAGTGGATCGTAGTTTGGTGCCTAGGATTTTCGGTATGTCAACAACCTTCGTATCTGTAATACCGGACCTTTCAACAATATCGTTAGCAAACTTGGTTTGAGACATAAAGTATCCACAACTATTTTTGGTTATCTCAATACCTAAAAAGTAATTCAGCAAGCCCAAGTCTTTCATATCAAATTCGTGATGCAGATTAAGTTTAACTTCAGCAATTCCCACTTCATCACTTCCTGTGATGATCATGTCATTTACATACAAAAGCAAGATAACAATACCAAATTGTATTTTTTGAACAAACAATGTAGTATCAATATAGCAAGTCACAAAATTATGCAAATGCATGAATTTTTCAAATCGATCAAACCAAGCTTTTGGAGCTTGTTTTAGACCATACAAAGCCTTTCGTAATTTAAGAGCATGACTAGGAGGGAGAGTGACCCCAGTAGGAGGACTCATGTAGACATCTTCATTCAAGTAACCGTTCAAGAAAGCATTCTTGACATCAAGTTGATATATATTTCATTGCTTAATTGCACTAATGGTTATGAGGATTCTAATTGTGGTCATTCTAGCTACTTGGGCAAAGGCTTCATCATAGTCAATTCCATATTCTTGGGCATAACCTTTAGCAACTAGTCTAGCCTTGTATCTCTCAATGTGACCATTGCTGTGAGTTTAGATTTTATATACCCATCGACATCCAATGACTTTCTTATCTTTTGACATGGGTGCAATTATCCATGTCTGGGCCTTGTCTAGGGCGTTGAGTTCATCTTTCATAGCATCTTCCCATTCTGGAATATCTTTAGCTTGATGATAGAACCTAAGTTCTTTAACTTGACTGGCAATCAAATTTCTTCGTTGTGGTTCAAAAGATTCATAAGACACAAGCTGATGAGGTCTTGAAACCTTGGGTTCTAATCTTGTAATATCAGGTTCCATGTGGACTTCATTGGTTTCTCTAGGTCGTCTTGTATAATGTGACGGGAAGGGTTCGACAATTAACCGAGTATCAACAGTGATGTGTGAAATGTCATTGTTTCCAACATGATCTTCTTGAAGGTCTTGATGATCTACTGAGTCACAATCATTATCTTCTTCTAGCTCAAAAATATCTTGAGGAATGAAAGGTTCTGAATTTTCCAAGGATTTGGACTCATAATAAATATCATTCTCAAAAAATTTTACATCCTTGGACACATACAATTTGTCTTCTATAGGATCAAAACACCTATACCCCTTTTTGTCAATGTCATAACCAAGGAAGACAAATTCAATAGCTCTATGAGACAATTTGTCATTCTTGTCCGTATACACGAAACATCTACATCCAAAAACCCTAAGTCTTTCATAATATGGAGAGATGTTGTACAATTTTTCGAAAGGTGAAGTATTCTCAAGGTTAGATGACGGCATTCTATTTATAAGGTATACTGCGGTATCTTACAGGTTCTTCTTTTGATCTTCTTTCTATATGTCCAAACCATCTTAAACGATGTTCTCTCATTTTATCCTCTATTGGTGCCACTCCTACTTTGTTTCTAATAACCTCATTATGTATACGGTCTTTTCTTGTATGACCACTCATCCATCTCAACATCTTCATTTCTGTCACATACATCTTTTATACATGTTGATGATTAACTGCCCAA
This sequence comes from Brasenia schreberi, assembly GCA_036023115.1. NCBI lineage: Eukaryota > Viridiplantae > Streptophyta > Magnoliopsida > Nymphaeales > Cabombaceae > Brasenia > Brasenia schreberi. Next base: position 18,344,980 of record JAYKKT010000065.1, on the reverse strand, counting down.
CACTCAGAACCATAAAACATGGCAGGCTTAATTGCTGTTCTATAATATTTACCTTTTAATTTTAATGGTATCTTCTTATCACAAAGAATACCTGATGCTCCTCTCCATTTTAACTAACCAGCATTAATTCTATGCGTAACATCTCCATCAGTTCTTCCATCACTCTCAAAAATTGACCCTAGGTATTTAAAACTTTCCTTCTGAGGAATGCAATATGTGCCTATTTTAATTTTTATGTCCTCCGAAGTAACCAAATGATCAAACTTACATTCCATATATTATCTTTGTTCTACTAAGTCGGAGGCCTTTGCTTTCTAATGTTTCTCTCCATAGTTCCAATTTTCTATTAACTTTTTCCTTAGACTCCTCCACTAATACAATGTCATCTGCAAATAACATACACCACGGTACTTCATCTTGAATATGTTTTGTTAACTCATTCATCACCATTATAAATAAGTATGGGCTTAAAGTTGATCCTTGATGTAACCCAATATTAACTTCAAAGAAGTCTATCGTTCCTTCATGAGTCCTCACATATGTTTTTGCACCATCATACATGTCTCTTATAAGGTTAATATATGTCAATGGGATACCTCTTTTTTCCAAAGTTCTCTAAAGAACCTCCCTCGGTACCCTATCATAAGCTTTTTTTAGATTAATAAATATCATATGAAGGTCTTTCTTTTTTGCTCTAAAATGTTCCATAAGACGTCTCAAAAGGTGAATCGCTTCAATAGTAGATCTGCCTGGCATGAACCCAAATTGGTTCTTTGTTGTACTTGATACTTGTCTTAACCTACGTTCGATAATTCTTTCCCATAATTTCATAGTATGACTCATTAACTTGATACCTCGATAATTCACACAATTTTGAATGTCTCCCTTGTTCTTATATATGGGTATAAGTGTACTTGCTCTCCATTCCTCAGGCATCTTTTGGTTTTTCCATATTTCATTAAATAGTCTTGTGAGCCAAGTGATTCCTATTTCTCCTAGTATTTTCCAAACTTCTATAGGAATATTATATGGTCCTACCGATTTACCACCCTTCATATGTTTAAGAGCCTCTTTGACTTCATTCTTTTGAATACGTCGGTAGAAATTGTGGTTTATATACTTTTTTGAGTTGGCTAAATCTCCTAAACTAATACTAACATCTTTATTTTCATTCAAAAGATTATAAAAATAGTTTTTTCATCTATTTCTTATATCATCATTTGCCACTAAAATTTTTTCATCATCTTCTTTTATGCATCTAACATAATTAAGATCTTTAGTTTTCTTATCTCTAGCCCTAGCTATCCTAAAAATATCTCTTTCACCCTCTTTTGAGTTGAGTTTTTTATATAAGTCCTCCCAAATCTTAGCTTTTGCTTCACTAACGGCCTTTTTTGCTTCCTTTTTTTGCTTTCTTATAAGCTTCTAAAGTTTCACTAGTTTTCTTAGCATAATGTAATTTGTAACATGCCCTCTTTGCCTTGATTTTATTTTGTACTACTTCACTCCGCCACCAAGCTTCTTTTTGTGTTGGTACACCTCCCTTAGATACCCCTAACACATCTTTCGCAACTTTCCTAATATGTATAGCCATATTGTTCCACATATCACAAGGTGTGCCAACATAATTCCAAACATCTCCTTGCAGGACTTTCTGTTTAAATATATCTTCTTTCTCGCTTTTGAGGTTCCACCATTTAGTCCGAATAGCTCGATGCACTCTTTTCTTCTTTGTCCACTTTTTTATTTGTAAATCCATAACTAAAAGTCAATGTTGGGTGGTTAAGCTTTCTCCTGGAATTACCTTACAATCTTTACAACACGCTCTATCTTTTTTTCTACAAATAAAGTAATCAATTTATGTTTGTGATAAGCCACTCTTATAAGTAATTAAATGTTCATCTCGTTTTTTGAAGATTGTATTGACTATAAAGAGATCAAATGCCATAGCAAAATTTAAAATCTCTCTACCTTCCTCATTTATATCCCCAAAATCAAAGTTTCCATGAATCCTCTCTTTACCAACATGTCCATTTAAATCTCCTCCTAAACAAATCATCTCCCTTTGTGGAATCTTTTGAAACACCTTATCTAACTCTTCCCAAAAAACTGTCTTTATACTATCTTCTAGTCCTACTTGGGGTGCGTAAGCACAAACTATATTCAAAACCTCTGCTCCTAACACTAATTTCAACGTTATGATTCGGTCACCATATCGTTGTATGTCTCCTACACTCTCCTTTAAATCTTTATTTATGATAATACCAACTCCGTTTCGAGCCTTTTCTTTACCTGAGTACCATAATTTAAAACCTGTATCCTCTATCTCCTTTGCTTTTTCTTCAACCTATTTTATCTCTTGTAAACATAGAATATGAATCTTTCTCTGAATCATAGTATCTACCACCTCCATTAGCTTACCGGATAATGTTTTGATATTCCAAGAACCAATACGAATCTTATTATCTAGGACTAGCTTCCTTACCCCCCGCATCCGTCCATAATCAAAATGCGGAGACCATCTCTGAAAATTTTTCACTACATTAAGGCGGCAATGTAGCGGGACTAACTTCTTTACCCACACCCGTCCATGATGTGGGAACCCACTCTGCAATTGATTCATTACATTCCGACAAAAATATAGTGGCCCTTGCTTACTTCTTACTGCATTCGGGCTTTGCAGCATGTCGCAAGGCGGGGACGCCCCAAAGCAATGCTCATAATTTTTGTAATCCATGTAATAAAAATCCGACGTTTTACACTGACTGTCGAAAGCCTAACACAACCCTCCTCCTTTATCCGGGCTTGGGACCGGCAATGCAAGGGTAATCCTTACATGGGCGGAGTTATATCTAGGCAGCATATATTCAAGAAAATTGTATGGCAGAAAGAGTTTTTATTGTGTAACCTTGTCCTTGAGCAGAGGCCAAAGGGAGCTCCATCAATGTAAAGCATGCACTCCACATACAGCTCAGGAGATCTATTTTGTGGGGTTAAATCAGTGCCTAAAGATGAATCTTGTAAGTTTGGATACAGATACAGTTCAAACCTTAAATTATATAGTTAGCTGAAAGGAACAACTGCAACAAAAAAAAAGAACCTGAAATAATAATAACAAAACAGCATATGAAAGTTACATAATTCAAAGGGAGTTCTATCTGGTAAGTGTGTAAAAGCTTCATCCTTAGCTGTAGGAAGATGGAAAAGGGAGAAAATAAGTGAAAACACGGGTGCGCGAGCGCACGCACGCACACACACACACATAGAGTATATGGCGAATTTGTTCCATAGTAGCTGGAAATTGTTCACGGTGTCAACTACTAATGATCTATTTCTATGCAATTCTTAGTTTTTCCCACCTAACCACCTTGATCCGATATTTCCAATCATAATAAAATACAAAGGAGATCGAAACTAAATAGCAATTTTCCAGTTAACAATCATACGAGGGGTACACAATTCAAATCGTTCAGATACAAATCGAGAGCCGTATACTGCAATGATTTTTCCTCTACCGGGCTCAAAGAGCGCGAACAGATCATATCTCATAGGAATTCGAGATCATTCACCAGAATACGAAGAAAGATCAAATCCCTCACCGGAATCGGTAGTTTTGGGCAGATTGCCCTCCAATTTCTCCACGCGGAACGTCACCGGTAGGTTGATGTCGCAAGAAAGAAAGAACCTAAACTCATTTCCCGCGTTCATGGAGCACGAAAAATCTCTTGCCAATTTCCCTCTCTTTTCAAAGTCACACTCCGCCAAAAAGATTGGAGTAATGAGATTTCTTATAGCGGGCGAAGTCCCTCCTCCCTCTATAGCACTGCGAGAAGAGCACGGTACAATAGGTTTACTCGTTGCCCTTGAGCAAGGTCTCTAGCTCGAATCTTGTGAATGGAGCAAACCCGCTCTTCGGGTTAGAGACCACGTTGCACCGAAACGGAAACGGGACATGGGAAACGATAAATCTCATACCCACACACGTAAACAAAATTATATAAATATATAATATATAAACATATATGAAAATAAATACTATAAAGACAAATATGTATTTAATGTATATGAAAAACAAATAAATAGCAACATGTTAGTAGAACTAGGATTTCAACAAGGCCGAAATGTTTCGACGACGAACCTTGTTCCAAAAAGGTTCTGAAATGGAAAACCTCCCCTGAGATAGGGATTAATAGTCAGAGTGGATCGGGTTTTCACCCCATTCGCACCCGTCCCGCATTAGAGACCTCATACTGGACCCTTCACGTGCTCGATGTGTAACCCACTTCGCCCCATTTCAACCCAAAATAATAATATTTTTGTTAAAAGGAATTCAATTAATATCATATATTTTATATAAAACATGTAATCTATTCCATGGTGTATCATATTATTGAATTATAGGATGATATTTTATATACAAATGTGTAGTGAGATGCTCCCTTGGCCCAAGTGTGTTTGATTACTTGCTTATCAACATGGGTAATCAAGACGATTTCAAACACTGATCTCTTAACAAACAATTTTAAGCGTTTTTGTTTCCTTTTCATTATTTTATCAAAATAATTCAAGATTTAAATTTAAAAAATAAATACTATCATTATACTTTTCATAAATCATTAAACTACATAACAAAATATTTTATTTTTTAAATTCAAATATCTATAATTTATCATATCGATTGAACGATAAAAATGTTTGAGTGAATTTAATTATTTAAGAATGTACTATTATATAAAAAGAATGACTGCTACTAGATAACCTTTCATAGTAAAGATTGTTTTATTATTACCACCGTTTGTTTGACTAATGAGACGATGATGATCAAAAGTACCTATTTCACGTTATATTGAATGCACTTATATATAAAATTGTTCATTATATCGATGTTGATAAATGACTCAATTTGTATTATCCATGCGATGACATGAAAAACACAAGTCATCTAATAAAGTCTACATATCACTCGCTAACCCACACATAAAAGGGCTTGAAATGAAGACAGCTTTGAAAAACTAATTTGACCTTAAATAAACAAGTATGTTACTTTTCGAATAAAAATTATACAGAATTAATGAAATTCCATGAACAAGATTGTGTTCAAGGTACCCCTAAACTCAAATTCGTGTCAAACATTTGGTGCACGTTGGTGTGTTTTGGATCAAATGAGGATGTGAAGCGGTAGAAAAAAGGTAACATATGTTGGTGTGGCTTGAATTCACGTCGACACGAAACTGATCCGACCTGAAAAGCTTGCAGTGCACCCTGAAATGTTCACGAAAATAAGAGATGCATTTTGGGCTTTGTTTACATCCTGTTCTTATTTGGAGAGGGGTTATAAAAGGGATGTTGCGTGAAAGTTATAGTTAACGATTTTTTGTGAGATTGTGAGAGTTAATTGGTCGATTTTAGGGCATTTTAGTGAAATTTAATATAATAGGCGCATCTTGCTGAACCTCGAAAATCTTTGTGTATGAACCCTTTGGGATTCGAACTCTTCACCAGCAGCAACGGCATTAGAGTGCCCTGCCATTGAGCTAACGCTCTCGGTGCTAGTTGACCCAATTTATTTATGCTATATTGCTCCGTTATAAAGTCTTCACGATAGACAAAATTATATTGCTTCATTATGTGAATGAAAGAACTTCTACAGTTCGCAAAGAGATGACAGAGTATGGAATGCCAATATAATACTGTATTAATAAATAAGAATTAGTATACAATCATACCAATGATGCTATGCCGGGGTCGAGCTAACATCAAAACCACACATACATATACACCATATATATCGCATTGTACCTAATAGGATGTACTCAAATATTTCTTGCTTTCATGGCTTCTATATCTTTCAAATCCATACATTATGCTGCATCTCTTGATATTATAGAATTTCCTTCTTCCTCCGCCTCGCGTGCCTCCACATATTACCACCACAAAACCCAGGATCGGCAGCTGTGGATCGAGACCGAGACGCGACATAAAATACGTTCTATAATTTGTTCATATTTCTAGATATATGAACGACTTCTTAATGTTTAGCATGAATCGTTATCTGATTGAACGCTATTAGAGGGCTTCCCTCCCATCAAGCAATCAATAGGTGGCTGTGTGGGAGTTTCTAATTGCCCAAAAGCTTGCCAACAGAATGCATCATACATGTGGTAGGACTCCTGAACTGGCCGAAGTGAAATGGTGTTAAGGATCACGTCCGTGCATGGGACATCATCACTGCATGCAAGGTGCACCGGCTTAACGGTGTAGGTTCCCTCAACCCTCTCATATCTAATGCCGGAGAGTGCGATGGCCGATGACTGGTTCCTGCACGAGCTGCCTCCATTGCAGTAGAATTGATCGATCACGATTGGGGATTGTACCTCCGAGACTTGGATGTTTGAGAAGAGCACGTTTTGGACCAGACCAGAACCTCCCTGTAGATCAAAGTATCACCTTAAGGCACTTTCTCAACAATCAGGTTGGGTTTGGGTCAGGAAATACTGAATATGATAAGAACAACTAAGGGTTATATGTACATAATTCAATCTAATTGGGGTGCAAATTTTGAATACCAAGTCAAAATCTCATTATTTTTTTTGAAAGTCTGCTCATTGATATTCAAATGTGATTTTGGTTTCAAGGCCGGTTTGTAGGGTTCGAGTTATCGGGTGTTGGGATCCAAACCCACAACATTGAGATCGGCTTGCCGGGTTTTTACCTGCCAAGTTTTGATCCGGACGCCGGTCAATGTGCCCTGCAACACTATATCGCGAACGGTTACATTCGAGACACAAGCCTTGGTTTCGTCCTTTCCAAGCCCTCCAATGCTGATTCCATGGCCAGGTCCACAGTTGATGTCATGGATCCGTATGTTGGAGCAACCGGTTTGTATGGACACACAGTCATCACCTGTGTGAAAAAATGGTCTTATAGAATCAAATGATATGATATGATCCATCTGAGATAAGTATGTCAAATGTCATAAGATATGGCTTGGTAAGAAGTCGTGACACAAAACGAAAAAAAAGTTGGGGCAACACTTATATAAAATAAGATGAGATGAGACACACGTTTAAGATGGTTTGAGCACGTAGAAGCAACTAAAGGAAAATCCGATAAGTTATGAGAAACTAGATACTGAATATTAAAAAAAAGAAAAAAAGTTTGCCAAAGTTTTGAGAAAACTATTAAACTTGCAAATAACTATTATTATGGCATGTAAACATGGCCTGTTTGAAAACGGAACCGAACTGCCGGTGAAACCGTAACCGAAGACTCCTTGGTTCAGTTATGATTTATGGTCTCTGAAAAACAATCTAGAACCAGAATCAACAATTCCAAACTGTGATTATGCTTTAAATGTTTTTTTTCTAAAATCTCTTATCACAAATAAATATTAGTTCATCTGTAGACCGCTCTCCATCATTCATTACATCACTCTCATCATTGCAGCTGGTGGGGAGTTTGACCCTCAGAAGGTTGGGGGTTCGACTCCCAAAGGGTATTGATTGTCCTTATATTTCAACATTTTTTTGAAACTGTTGTCAATGGTTTCGGAGTAGCTGTTGTTGTATTGTATATATGACATGCCCTGGACTTGAGCCGGTTTTTCCTTTTGAACCATTGGGCAAAATATCATTGCATTATGCTGGCTCAGATAATGTCATATGTGATTTGAGATACGAGTTCATACGAATTAGTACCACAAGCCAAGTTCGAGTGGTGCAGAACCACATCCACCGAGTTCTGAAGATGGATTCCGTCGGTGTTGAGGCTGTTCCCCGGCGACGAAATGGTCATGTTATAGACAGAAACCATCGTGCAGGTATCGAATTTCAGGTGGCACTGCGGGCTGTTTCGGATCGTAATGCCTGTAACCGTGACATTGGTGCTCCCGTAGAACCTCAAAGCCTGAAAAAAGGAAAAGAAAAATGGATTTATACCCTTTAAGCTTCTCTTATTCCGACGAAGGTCATTATGTGTTGGAATCCGCAGACGCCGGCCACCCAATCTCTGTGTCTGGACACCATACCATGATGTCCTTATTTTTGTTCTTTACATCTAAAAAGGCCTAGCAGAGCTGCGATGCCTGGTTACGCGATCGCATTGATATGACAGAGGAGCACTGTTTGTCCACCGCTGGTTTCGGTTAGTCCAGAACTTGGATTCATAACCGATTCGGGACTGGTTTCAGAGCGATTTTGGTTTTAAAACCAATAATTTTATGACAAAAATTAAAAATTATAGAAAAATTTAAAAACTGAAACCGCCGCTTCCTGTTCTAGTTTTATGAAAGACGAAACAGGAACAAAATCAGGTAGTCCCAGGTTCCGGTTTATCAGTTTCGTGTTCAGCCAGTTCCTGCCCTGATTTCATTTCGGTTGGCACTGTCGGGCCGATTACGAACGGGTTAAGTCTATAAAAGACTGAATCAGTAAGCAAGCATATTTTTTTATATTACAACGTAATTTTATATCTTTTTCTTTGCAGAAGAAAGTTGCCACACTTTTGACAAGAAATGTTTTGATCACCTGAGCAAAAGAATAATAAAGAATAACAAATTTTCGGATGTTTTAGTTTAAATGAATATATATTATTATATATATAATTCAATGAGCAAAAAAATATCTTAAAGAAAAAGGTTTATCATTTTGAAAAAACAGGTGGGTAAGAATTTCAGTGATACTGCCAAAAAACATTCAAAGTATGAGAAGAATCTGAAATATTATAACTTCATATATGGCTGATAAAATTGCTGTTCTCAATTTACAAGTTTAGATCTGGGCATCATATTAAGAAAGGAATACGAACCGTTGGCCTGGTGCCTGGCATCCCTGCATGTAACATTTCATTTATCATCTGCAACCACAAAAAAACACAAATTGAGAACACACACATGTATATATATATATATATATATATATATATATATATATATATATATATATATATATATATATATATAGATAAAGAGAGAGGGAGATGCTTAATTTCATTCATGCTTAAATATATTCAAACATATGTATAGTTTGATTGGCGTGATCAATAGTAGATAGTTGAATTGAAAAAGTGAATTGTATAATTGTGCATATGCGAAGTACAAAATGTACAATGATATAATTTACTTTTAAAATTCAAATCTTAATTGTTGATCATACCGATTGAATGGTGAAAATATATAAGTAGATTTGAACATAAATAAGATTGAATACATACTACTATCTCTCTCTACGCATATATATATATATATATATATACATATATATATATATACATATATATATACCTTCAGCTTTCAGGTCCAAACTCTTTTATATCGTCCACGGCTAGGCATTAAATTACCAAATAACTTCTTTTGAATAGGTTGTGGATTACCGATTGAATGGTGAAAATATATAAGTAGATTTGAACATAAATAAGATTGAATACATACTACTATCTCTCTCTACGCATATATATATATATATGTATATATGTATATATACATATATATATACATATATATATATACATATACATATATATATACATATATACATATATATATATATACATATATACATATATATATACATATATATATACATATATATATACATATACATATATATATATACATATATATATATATATATATACATATATACATATATATATATACATATATACATATATATATATACATATATACATATATATATATATACCTTCAGCTTTCAGGTCCAAACTCTTTTATATCGTCCACGGCTAGGCATTAAATTACCAAATAACTTCTTTTGAATAGGTTGTGGATTACCGGGTCATATGACTGTGTGCTTCCCCACCATGCTTCTCCGCGGCCATCGATCACTCCCTCCCCTTGCACTGTTATCCCTCTTAGCTTGGTGAACTCCACCCACTGCAGCAACCCCGAACCCCAGGCTCCTGGGCTTGTTGGCGCGATTATCCCACCGTCCAACTATGATAATCAACATCCAATTATAAGTGTTAAATTAATTATTCATGCAGCATAAACACTCTTTGTCCATGATCAAGTTTGCGTTCTACGAATGAAGAGAACGCATACTTGTTCATCATCAGAAGTTTAATACGGGTAAGCTAACCTGGAAAACGATATTGGGCTGGCAATAGGGTCCCGCAAACGAGATGGGGCCGACCATGAAGTCGTGCCCGGCCGGAACTAACACCGTTGATGCCTCCACTTTGCATGCAGCAGCCCATGCTGATTGAAATGCCTACCCACAGTAGGACATGCTCTTAATCCTCTAGGCACTCATGGTGTTTAATCCCCAAAAGCAATATACATACATACATACATACATATATATATATATATATATATATATATATATATATATATATATATATATATATATATATATATATATATATATATATATATAGATAGATAGATAGATAGATAGATAGATAGATAGATAGAGAGAGAGAGAGAGAGATCTATATGTTCGGATAGAAAATTCGATCTTGCCCAATTCTGACATGTCCACTTTTTTGGTAGGTGTAATTTTAAAAATTTCAAAAATTCTAAATAAAAGATGACACTCTTGCTCTAAAAAACAGTGATAAAACATGAGTGGTGTGCATGATCCAATCACTCATGTTGGGATATACACTTAAGAGTAAAGTGACAAGCTATTGCATGTCCGTGCAACTTAAAAATAGGAAAGCAACTCTGCGACTGCCTTGGAGCTGCATGGGGATCAACAGCCGGATTTGGGTCCGCAATCCACATTAGATCCAACAATAATGTTTGATCTGCTTGGCCTGCTTAGCATGAAGTTGGATCTGGGTCCAAGTTGAAGGTAGTGATAATGATAGGCACAACGATGATAAAGACGGCTTATCTCATAGAAGCTTTCTCAATATAAATTAAAGAAAATGATAAAGAGAACGTCCATTGGTAAATCATTATATTTGTCATCAAATGGTACTATATTATTGTAGTATTGAACTCGTGACTCACAATTTGTAGTATTGAACTCGTGACTCACAATTTGTGAAGGGAAACCTAGCCAAGTGAGCTGGAGTTATGGCGTGCAATTTTTAAGAACTAAAAACTATTACAGACAAAACGATTTAAGTTCAACTAGTATTACAGGGTGGAGTAGGAATTGTAAATCTAAATTCTTATATATGAAACAATAGATGAACATTGCTGTTATAAATGATAATGACGAAGAAGACGAAGAAAACGATTAGATTACTTCTGTGTCATCGGTGGTACCGTCGCCTTTGGCTCCAAAACTGCGGACATCAAAGGTGGTGCTGCCTTCGTCTGCGGCAGAAAGAACCAGTGTGGCCGGTGATACGGTGGTGGTTTCTTTCTTCTTGAACAATCTGGTTCTCGGGTTTCTTTTTCGACTGCCTGCTCTGTTCGCTTGGCAACCATGGAAGCTTGACATCCACATAAGACAAGAAAGGAGAAGAACCAAGGAGAGTGTCTTAACTGAAGAAGACCCCATCGTTCTCCTTTTCTCTTGTTGGAGGACTAGTCTTGCGTAGCATAGCACTTCATGTCAAAGTATATATAGGTGCCTCCCGCACACTAAACTATTCCTTACAGAAAATGACTCTTTTACCCTTGTGCATTCTTGTTGTGCCCTTGATAAATGACGGTTGATAATTTGATTGTGAAAGTTTTATCCTTACTTGGTTATAATTAAAGTGATTCTATGTGACACATTACTCCTATAATTCGTTGCATGTGCTTATGTGGTGCAAACGGGGGTGTGGTTGGTGTATCAAAGGGCATTTTGGTCTTTAATGTTTTCCTCCTGAGAGTAGGCCGAAGTCTAACACACACCCACATATGCACCATCTGGTGTCGAACTCCGAATCAGCAGCAATGGTGCTACAGTACCCTGTCATTGAGCTAATGCTCTCGGTGTGGCCGTTGTATTTTTAATGGGTAAACTCAACATCAAGTTCACGCACGTCATTTGGTCCTTTGTTGGTTCACATGCATTACCATGCATGCATGTGTAAGAGAATCTGTCTTCATTTGGAATGGTATGACATGTGATCATGCATAATGTTACCACATACAAAGGGAACACACATGCACCTGCATGCATACATTGTAACATGCGAATCATATATTTTTTTGTTTTAAAAATATATTAGTGTAATAAAGTTGTCTTTTATATTTTAAACCCTTATAACTTTCTAACGATATTCATACCATTTAAAAGAGAATAGAATAAAATAACAAAACTAACACACTTATATATATATATATATACCCTCGTGCACATGCATGTTTAGGACAGAGTAAGAGAAATCACTTAACAAATGTCTCGAAGGTGGGTATGCTTGATTCCCTGCCTCGAGGTATTTGAGAAACTTGAAGGGGCAGGATTGTCATTTCCTGTTCCGCATTCCACACCGCACATCCAGCTCCCTGTTTGTTTGGAGAAAATAGTTTCCGCGTTGTCTTGTCAGGAGTTTGTCCTCACGCGAATCAAAGTGCGGCGACAATTCGGACCACTAGTTCTTCTCCATAGGACCCACTTAGTATCCATGATTGATTTTATCGGGTCCACTGGACCCGATTGTGAGGTCCGTGACTTCTATGGGTCAATCAGTGATGTACGGGGCCGCAATTTTTATTCTATGGATCCATTGGAGGTTCTCATGGGTCGGTCGGGTTGCCGGATTTGAGGCCATGGATGTTGGTCCTACCGGACTGTCGGGTTCCCGACCCGAAAGTTTTACTGCAAACATTGGAATGATAACTTGAATTGGGAGATGACCCGATTCATTTCACTCAAAAGGTTCCAATCTTCTTGTTTTCAATAGCTAATAGAACCAAACCATGTATATGGATCCCACACCAATGTTGTGATGCAAATGGGGAACTTTGGTCCACTGATGTCAGCAAGTTCGGACCCACAATTTCTTTACTGAGCTCCCATGGATTCCTGACAAAATATGGATCTGGGTGGGGTCAAAATTTGATGTGGACTTGACCCGTCGACCACTTCAGATTGTCTAGGAAAAGGCTTGAAGGTCCGTATCAAGACCTGATGCTGCCAAGATTAGTTAATAATGACGTTCTAATTAGGATCTCTCTCGTGATCCATTTTAACTTTTCTTGCATATCGCCGAACTAATCATAAAGTAATGTTGTAAAATACCAAAATTAAATCATTAAAATTCTCAAAGTAAAATCAAATATCATAATGAACCAATATAAATACCATCGGATTATATTCAAATAAATGGTACTTTTCACTTATTGCGATTCCACAGCGATCTACAGGAGGAATGACTCCCTCCTCAAAGAAGCTTCAAGTTGGACATCCGTGGTGCGCACATATGGTAAGTTTATGCCCAACCTCAGTTTGCCTATCAAAAGAAGAATAAGAAGTGAGAAAGGAAACCGAACCCATATGGATTTCGTAATTTTCAATTAAAAAAGCTAAGCCAAAATACATGTATATACGCATACACGTGTGAAATACTTTATTATATCACACAAACACCAGAGTCACACATACAGAAGCTTTTGTATGCTTCTGTGGTGTGCATGTGTGTGTGTGTGTGAAACTTTCATTAGATCTCATGAAATGACAAGCATGATGTGCAAGGCAATCACATAGCTGTCCGGTCGCATCTTGGACTCGTGAGCAAGAGTGCTTCTCGTGAACTTATGCATGCATTATTGCATGCAACATCTTCCATAATCCCGTCATTCCGCAATAAGAAGAAAGAAAATATACCACAAGCCCATGTTGATGATAGTGATACGAAGGCATGCACTTGTAATCATATAGCCCCCACAAAAAAAGATTCAATTCTTGGGTTGATGATAAACAAATGTTGATATTAATTAAGATTTGTTGCTTAAGCTCACGAAAATCCTCATTTTTTGTAATTTATTCAGAAGCACTCATGAACAATTCGATATTCATATTAGTCAAGTTGCATAACATGGGACCAAAACGATAATGGTCCAATTACTTAATGGTTCGCAGCTTGTCTTCGGTCACTCGCTCTTCTGGATCATTCCCGACTTAATTCTTAAAATTAATATTATTACTTAGAGAAAACGAATTACAAATCCTTTCTTAATCTGCCAGTGGATGGCATAAATTATTTTATTTGGAAATTCAATAATTTACAAAGAGGAAACAGAGATTGCAAATGTTAAAATAATAAGCGAGATCATCCAATATCTTACAAAAGTTGTATATATCGCAAATAATACGCCTGCTTGTGTCTGTTTTTCTTTTCTTTTCAATATTACAAATTAGTTAGTGAAGTGCACCATCATACTCTTGAAGGCTATAAGGTGACACCCAAGAAAAAAATGTGCTTGATCACTCCGGTGAGAACTAGCGTTGATTAATGAACTGCACCTCTAGTGGTTAGGCTAATTTAACTCATGACATCATGTTTATCTTCGGTTTGGCTTGGTTCATTCATATTATCTCATTTAGTTAAGTATACAAAACTTTATATTTTACACACACACACACACACACACACACACACACACACACACACATATATATATATATATATATATATATATATATATATATATATATATATATATATATATATATATATATATATGCTAGAAAAGCATATTAATCCAGCAAACTGGGTCAGTACAATGTAACTAAATGATCAAAATTCTAAAGTTCCGGAAACTGCATGAGAAACAAAACTTTGGCTAGCTTTCTGGTCAAGAAAATTAAATTTTCTACTCAAATTTATAAATGAAAAGTTGTATATTTGTAACTTCAAAGAGCAACATTCTTTATCTAGTTCTTGTGCAACTTGGCTTGTGTTTCCTTCATCTTCCACTTTGCTCATAGGAACTAAAGCTGAAGCTGAAGTTGAACGAGAACTTGACTTGACGGACAAGCCGTGAACAGCTCCTGTTAGTTCATTTAAAAAGCTTGACTATGTGTTCATGCAAAAATATTCATGGCAAAAGAAAAGGGAACATTTTAGTTTAGTACTTTGTGGTTTTGTAAACAATGAAAATTCTCACTCCCGGTTTATAAGACCGGAAATGAACCTTTCCGTACCTATGTCGTTTCTAAGGGCGTGCCAGCTAGCTTACTCAAACTAGCAAAGATTTTTGAAAATATCTGACTTTTTGGGTGATTGTGGGAAAGCGGGATCTTTTCGCTTAAACCTTCTTGAACCGATTCTCAAGGGTCAATTTAAACGCTTATAAACTTCGATTTAACTTCAAAACTTACTTTGAGCAATAAGTGGTTTTGAAAGCTTTTGATTTTGTGCACTTTGGCGATTTTTACTTACGAGGGTTGGACGACCCTAAGTCTTTGAGTTTTAGCTATTTAGGCCTGATATGTGTGTGCACAAGTGGTCAATTTTCAACATGGTTTGTGCGTAGATTCGGGGCGCTTTTGAAAAGCTAACGAATGCAAAGATGCACAAATATTTTTGGGTTTTGAGATGATGATGTGAGCTAGGCTCGAATTTAAAGCAACTCACACAACTTAATGTAAGTACTTGAAATTTGAAGTGCAACTCACGCAGCTTAATGTAAATACCCGGAATGTAAAACAATTCACACGACTTAATGTAAATCCACACGAAGGGAAATGCAACTCGACGTGAAGTAAACTCATACAACTTGAAAATATATAAGTATGTTATATCCTATGAGCAACAAAGGCTCAAAATGTGTGTGAGAGTGGAGAGCGGAAAGACTCGAGTGCTTTTGTGTGCTTCTCGTGTGAAATTTAAATGATAACTCACACAACTTTCACTAAAGTAAATACCCGAATGAAAATATATACTTTAGCTTAAGAGCGGAAAGGCTCAATGTGTGTGCAAGTGTGAAATTTAAATAACAAACTCACACGACTTGAATGTAACTACCCAAATTGAATTGCAACTCACACAACTTTCACTAAAGTAAATACCCGAATGAAAATATATACTTTAGCTTAAGAGCGGAAAGGCTCAATGTGTGTGCAATCGTGTGCAATTAAGAGCGGAAAGGCTCAAGTGCACGTGGGTGTCCCTTGTGTACGATTAAGAGTGATAAGACTCAAGTGTACGTGTGTGGCAAGCACAAATATTACATTTCGGGGGAAAACTTCGCTCAGTTATTACAACCCCTATCGAATTGAATTGAATAGGAAAAGTAATTTGATATATATTTTGGAAGACTTATACTTTTCCTAACTTGAATTCGGGATTTTGCTAGGTCGTGTCCACCTTTTTTTTGTGTTGAGCCCAGGTCAAGGCATCTTCATATTGCAGTAAAGGGGCAAGTCCCTTCAAGTGGCGAGCCTTAGTGACGTGCAACCAAGAGGTAAGCCGGTTGGGAGTGGAGCGACGGGAGAGTTGAGCTTGGGTTCACTTGGGGGCAGCCAAGTGTGTTTTATGGCTTAGGATGGGCTGGGTTCAACCAAGGTTTAGACAAGTCCTAGCTAGGTGAGGTCGGGTTGGGCCGTGGGAGTTGGTCCTAGTTAGGTTTAGGTTGGGATTTGGTAAACGGGTATGAGCTAGGTGCGGCCAACACCTAGATTGGTTAGGGCTTGTAGGAGTTTTGTTAAGGTTGGTGCACGGCCAATCGAGCTTGGCCAGTGCTAGGTGCACTCGGCTAGCTTAGGGTAGGACCTAGGTGGGTCACGGGATAGGGGTATGGCAAGGCAGGTATGACTGATGAAGGGTGGTGCGATGCGCAACAGGGGCGCACAGCAAGCTGGGGTTGTGTCGCGCAGGGCGCCTGCGGCAGGGTGTGGCGCGCAGGAGGGCGCGCGGTGCGGCAGGGGTTGTGGCGCGTAGGAGGGCATGCGGCAAGGTGTTGCGTGCAGGAGGGCGCGGAGTGCGGGGTTCAGCAAGGTGTGTAGCCATCCGGGTGCAGCACGGGGTGTGCTTGGGCTGGGCTTAGGGGCTAGGTTTGGGTTAGGTGGGTTAGGTCAAAGGTCGAGCCTAAGCTAGGTTAGGGCGAGGTTTTAGGGGACCTACCTCTTGGAGATGGTCCACCATATGCCGTCCATGCCGAGCCCACCTTGTTGCAGCCTCCCCTTCGGTCCAAGCCCACCTTGTTGCAACCCTTTGGTTAGGTCTAGGTCCATACAAGGCTTGAACCTACACCCTTGATCAAGCCCACATGGCTAGGACCCATGGCTAACCCTCTCTCTCACTCTCTCTCCTCTCAAGATATTTCACGTGAACTTTTTATGCTCCCTCTTGCTTTTATTTATAGGTCAGGGGATGGATCTTGGGTTTGGATCTTGGAATCTAGATCCGATCTAAATATTATTTGGGTTGGGTTTTGAGATCCAGATCTGATTCAAATATTATTTGGGTTTGGATATGAATATTTTGGTCCAGATCTAATCCAAAATTTTCTGCTCCTTTCTTTGAGTCATTTCTGGCGCTTTTCATAGTCGGTTTTGAGCGGGCTCTGGTTTCTCGGTGACCCAATTTCGGCTTGGGTTTTTCCCAAAGTTCTTTTTCACATTGATGTTCTGCTTCTCAGGACATTCTGGCATCTGTCTTCATCCGCCTTTTTCTGTTTTTGGCCGGTTTCTGGTGCTATCGATCTCAGATTTCTCTACGAACTCCGTTTTTCATTCTGACGGGCCGTGTCTTGGACTTCTGTCAACTTCATCAGGTTCTTGGCCTCTTTATGCACTTTGGAGCTGCTTTTGCTTTTTGACTTAAATTACGATTTTGGCCTTCTGTCGGGCTTTTCTCCGAACGGGCTTGAATTTTTCTTCTTTCTCTTGCTTTGGCCTCAAGATAGCTTTTGAAGTTTTGAGAGTTTTGAAAATTGGAATTTTTGGGGTGTTTACAGGTTTCATGGTTTTTCACTTCAGTGATATGTGATTTCTTTTGACACCTCAAAAGAAATACTATGACTGAAGTGAAAAAGAGTGAAACCACGTGGTACTAAAGTAACATTTTCAAAATTAATTAAAGAACAACTTAAAAAAATATGACTTTATTCGTAATGAGATTATCATAGATAAATCGGGGGTGACACCAATAGAAGTTAAGGTGAGAGAAAATCATTTAAAATGGTTTGGTTTAGAAATGTAGAATGATGACTTAATAAAGTTATGACAAGGTATAAGAAACTAATAACAAATATGTTATAAGAGGAAGAAGAAGACAATAAAGTATTGAAAAGTGGTTAATTGTTAACATGGCATACATGACTGAACATTATTGAGACAAAGAATCCATGTAGCGGATCTCATTTAGTACGGAAAAATGACCACTTCTTGCTGTTGTATCTGTATAAAAATGCATCCTACCTTCCTCTCTAAAATAAATTTGCATGTTATCTAGATATATGGATTAGATCCGGTTCAAACCCTGATAGTATCTCCAACGTACACATATATCCGCATCTCTGGTTTTTAAGTTCTGGGCTGGCTTTGAGCGGCACTTGCTCTAAAGAATCGTGCTTGGTGAGTTTTATATGGATATGGGGTAATTAGTTAATATCCAAATCGATTTGTCAACAGCATTCATTTTTCAATAGGCAAAGAAATAGCCAGTTAATTCTGGGGAGAAATATCAGCCACCCCTTTTTTTCGTTTGCCACATGAACCATTCTCGTATAAAAATGGGCTGTTTCCCTGCATTATGATGAAGGACAGGGACGTATATATACAGCGGACGGATTGGACATGCGCTTCACAATGTAAGACCACACGAAACCTCACATCGACACGACTTAAGAAGCCTGTGTTTGTGTCAGAAGCATAACATGTTTCTTGTCATGCTACTGTCCATCCAAAGTATGACATGGAAAATATATCATGATCATAAAAATATTTTGCGTTACACAGCCAGAAAACTAAAAGTAAATAACAGTAAAAGCAGGTTTCTGACACAGCAAGATATCCTAATGCCATTTAGCATGGGATATAGGTACTAACAGCTGCCAAGCTATGTATTATGTATACTCCCCTAAACTTATATGGTGAGCAATGAGCATCCTCATAAGATGAACATTTTGAATTTCCCAGTTTTCCAGAAAATTTCTCTTAGAATTTATAGATTTCCAGCATTTCTGTGTTGAGATCAAAAGAACTCCTCAAGCTGGTTATGCAAGAATTGCCTGGGATGCTTCAGAGTCACTGCACAAATTTGTAGCTCATAGTGATGATCACCACAAACGTGCTATAAGGGCTTGTATCTTGTGTCTTTATTTCTTATATAACTCAGTATGTATAAACTGATTTTCTGCAATTTCTTCCAACAACTCAATACTATTCTTCTCGTGATGATCTACTACACGAATAATCTGATGTTCTGTATTTTCATCAAAAGTATCACTGCTTTTGTTCGTGTTGATTTAGTATACAATCAACTGATGGGATGACAGAACCTGACTTGAATATCATGACACTGTTGCGGAAGGTCTCCGCTGTGCCATTAGTTTCATGGAGATTGATGTTAGCAAGGTAGAGCTTGCTGCATGGAACCGTGTCGCTGCATGCGAATTTGATGTCATGTGGGGTTCTTGAGGTTCCAATGATGTTTATGTACATTACCTGGCTGATGCTCACGGCCGATGTCTGTTTGTTAGCATGACAGAAAAACGTTTCCGTCAGAATCACCGGTATCAGATGAAAAGAACAGCAGTTAAAAACAAACTAGAAATAAGTTCATCATTTGGCAGAAAATTTTAACTGTGGATCTCAGCAGTTCAGGACAACTATCTTCCTATCACCAGTATTGCTTTAGAAAAAATGATTTGTGTGAGCAGTTTGCTTTATTTCTGATCAAATTTTTTAGTATTGCAGGAAAAAAAACAACGTAAGAAGGCTAACATTCAACAACAGAACTACCTGGTTTTTGCAGGGAGTTCTTGAGTCACAGTAGAACTGGTCAATGATGATTGGGTATTTAACATTGTTCATCTGAACATTCTGGAAAGTTAGTACTTTGGCATAGCCTGATCCTCCCTGCGCATAAAAGAAAAGAAACTACAAATTTTCTTGTTTTAAGTTCTGCCTGAGGAAACCGCAACGGGAAGGTGAGATTTAGTCACACCACGATAACATAAACCCGGACAAGGGCCTCCATGGCCTATGCACAAGGGTGGATTGCGGGCGGAGTCGAACCCCGACTGAGCATCTACCAGGTGGGTTCTGCTCCCGCAGTGCTCACTTTAGACCAACTCCACAATGCGGTCAAATATATAAGATGGCTTGATAGTGCTAACTGGTTCGAGTTGTTCCCCTACTTGTAGATGTCAGTAATTCTTTTCAAACTAATTTAACCACTGCTCATCTCAGCGTCTGCTCATCTTGGTTCACAGCTTGTGTACATGTGCACTTGCATTGTTAACCAGCCATGATTCAAAGGTGCATTCTTACCTGCCATGTTTTGATCCTGATACCATTCGCAGTCTCTGTAAGAACCGCTGTATCTAAAACCACGACGGTGACAATGGCAGTCGAGTTATCTTTCCCAAGAATCCCAACGCTGTTATGAAACCACATTTTCTGTTAAAATCGACGGCCATATACCATGCAACAAAGATTCTTTTCAAGCTTTAGTTACAGATATGAAAATGGCCGAACATGCATTCTGTAGCATCTAGAGAGCACTAACATCGAGTTAACCAGATAAGCCCCATCTTACATTAATTGGATCTTGCTTGAATTAAAAGCTTGATGTGCAATTTCATGATGAGGAGGTACCTTATACCATGTCCTGGTCCGCATATGATGTTCTTCATCTTTCATCTTGATATTTGATGTGCCATTGACAATGGAGATACAGTCATCCCCTGAAACAAACTTAACCCAATTTAAGTTTCCAAGAGTCAAGGAATTCTTCAAAGTATTGGAGTTTTACGATATTTGTTTTTCACGTTTAAATACGGGGCACGAGATATAACATGATGATCCGTTTCAAAAATGAGATTGGTCACCCTCACCGTTGAGCTCGAATCTATTCTTAATGCCTGTGGAAACAAAACAAATGTCCATAATGTTATAATTATCTATCTTCATAAATACATATACATGAGAGAGAGAAAGAGAGAGACTCACAGAGGGAGCTTCCCTGCAAGGCTTCAAAGAGAAACGAAAACCACGTCAATATTTTAAAAGATAAATTTTAAAAATTCAGTAAGTTACTCACACACATATATAGTAAAAAAAAATCAACCTATGGTATTTCTTATTACTTACCCTCCCCACACCTCGTCAAAGGTATTTAGGGTTTTCCTCATCCCGAACCACAACCAGTCAAACAGTGTAATCCTCGTCCCTTTCGTGTTAGATATTGCCATCCATAAGTTGGGATCAATGCAGTTGTTGATATGAGATGCAGTCTCGGTTCATATGTCATATGATATGGCCCTTTCTTTTCCACTTGACTAAGGCTTGGAGCATAATTTGATGGTCATAAGCTGAAGGATCATATATTATAGTGTGCATTTCTTATAGGCCAAAGCAGTAGGTTATTGTGTGTCGGCAGAAGTGGTGATGCAATTCTAACGACACATAAAGATATATACTGAAACTTTAACTCTCTTTCTCAAAGGAAAAGATGATAAGACTTTAGGTAATGAACACGAGTATTCAAAAATTCTATTGACCATATCCTAGCACCATTGACATTATGTGTTTGGGCGAGAGAGACAATGAAATGAGATAGGCAAGGGAAAGCACTGTACTCTTGTCAGAAAACTAAGGAAGAAAAGCATAAAAAAAACTAACTACGAACAAAAAAAAAGATAATGTGGTTGATTGGATCTCTTATTTCATTAAGTATTTATAAGTCTTTCTCGAGATGGCGATAACAGTGGAATCCATTCTTCGTTTATCATGAACACGACTTACAGTTCACCAGCTATCACCACTGTTTCTCGAAGCATCTCTACATCATGGGCCTAAACAGAAGTCTCCTTTTAAACCTATCGAGAGCTTATGTTTTTTTGGCCTCAACAATTCTTAAGGAGCTTTATGATAATAAGTACTAGGCCTGTAATACACCTATCGAGGCTGAGTTCCAGTGGCCCATCCTTGAAGATAGGCCACTTTTGGGACAAAAAGGAGGGTTGCAGGACCGACTTCTGCATCATTTTCTTGAGTACTGTAGACTTGCGTTTGAAATAGCAAGGGAACTGGGTCTTTAGCTCCTGCAGTCCAGGCCCAATACTTGTTATCAAACAGCCCCCGAGAGAGAAGGAATGGCCTTGGGGTTTTACAAATCGGGTCCCTGAGACAAAGTCGCCAAGCCCAAAGGCGCCCTGTTTCTAAGGTCATGAACCCCAAAAAAGAAGGAAACATAAGCAAGTGAAGGGACACTAATTACATTGGACTTCTTGGACGTGCAGGATGATGGCCACCACTTGCTGCCTGTGTCATTGATGAGCCCCCCACCTTGAAAAGTCACTCCCTTCAAGCCGGAAAAAGCAAGCCATGTCCTAGGGTTCTTAGGGTCCCAGTTCTTTGGTTCATCTGGTGCCACTATTTCTCCTGCAATCTGTTGACACATCATATATAAAGCAGAATTTGATTTGATTCATGATGGCCTTATATGAGATGATGCGTTAGGTCCTGGTTAACTTTTTGCATACGTTTGACAGAGTAATGGGCCAAGTTGGGTTTGATTAGTTCCTTAACATTTATCAAGATAACATATTCCCAATACATAATTAACAATGATATATAATGTATGATATAGTTAAATTTATTGTATGAATCGCCTATGGAATAGAGTCAGTTATACAAACATGAACTAATAACTCTAAATATTCACGGGTGGGGCAAGTCCGGACCAGTTTGTTTGAGCTGAGTTAGAGACCAAAACCTCAACCGAAACCCATCCATGGCGGGTAGTGTTGGGATCAGACATGTCCAGTTCAGGTCCCAAACCACCGGTTACGGTTTGCTTGGAACCTAAAACCAGAACCAAACCACCTCAGCGCTGGTTCATTCCGAGGTGGTTTCTATTTCGAAACCAGAACCATCCTGAAACCGCCGGAACCACTTTCAAAACTTATTTTTGAAACACAAGAGGAATAAGAGATGTTGGAAAATAGATTTAAAACTTTTTCTGAAATACAAAGAGTTTTTGAAATAAAGGGTGTGCTAGCTTGGAGTTAAACTCCCCAACTAGTTGCAATTGTGGTGGGGAGCACCCAAACATTGAGCTAACGGTTAGCTTGTAACAGGAGATTTTTTAAAATATATTTAAAGCATTGTGGCAGTCTGGAACTGCCGGTTTCTGGTTTCGGATCGGTTTTGAAATATCATGAACCATAACCGAACCGAGGAGTTTTCGGTTCTCATTTTGGGTCCAGTTCGATCGATTCTGGTTACAGCTGGCAGTGCGATTCCGATTCAAATTGCCGGACTGGTTCCAAACTGGTGATGTCTAGTTGGGATCGTCCCAGCCATTGCCCATCCCTGCTGGTGATTAGGCGTTATCTAGTAGTAATTGAAGAATATTAAGGCTTCAACTTGGTAACTTTATTTGTAAATGTATTGATAAGAAGAAAATATGATTTGTGGCAAGATACATACGTGAACAATCAAATTATCAGCACAAGGCCCTCTGAATCTCACTGCTTTAACCAAATAACGCCTCCCTTCTGGCACCAGCAGCACAGCATTTGATGGCTTGGCACTGCGATTCACAAATGCAGAAGAAACCAGAGTTAACATTACATGAAGAAAATTAAGACCAGATAGATGCCAGTTTGCCGTTAAGCTCGCTTCTACCGGGTGTGCCAAAAGATAGAACTGAATCGGCTGAGGGTTCAGAGTTGAGCAGGCCAAAAGTAGTCTGGCCTTCCGTCATCCTTGATCGGTTTTATACTTCCATCTTGGGTCTAAAGTTGCAGCGGTAACTAGGCACACAAATGCCAATGGCTTAAGCTAAAATTACTTAGATTCATTTAGCAAAATATTCATTGGTTGGATGAACAAGTTTCATTGCTGACAAGAATTAGCAATGCAGCCAGTGTTCTTGACAAGATCTACATTCTCATTCTAAGGATTCAAAGCTATTTATTTCATGCCGACACAATATTCCGGCAATTCCCGTCTTGAATCTTGTTTAATCCAGAAAAGTGTGCAATCCCATCTCTAACAGAGATCCCTTATCAAACCTGAATCTAACCCATTAAATTCCTATACGTAAGATTCAAATTAATACTCCATATGCTTTTCATGGAAGAAAAATATGATTCACACTGACCTCATGATACATGAACCTGGTCCCAGGAATTAGGTTCATGTCTAAGACCAATAAGTTAACACAAACCTGGGTTTAATCGATGAGGTTGTCGAAGATCACTCCACCACAAACTCTAAGTTTTCAGAACATATTGAATTTAATATCCAATGAGAGATAGAACTGATGCAGAATCCAGACTTAATCCAATTTGTTTCAAAGGAGTTACCTCAGTATCATCAGAGATCCCATCGCCCGCAGCTCCCAGACTTTCAACATTCACCAGCGTGATTCCCACACCATAACTCTGCAATGTTTGAGTCAAGAGCTTCTTCTCTTCTTCTTCCTCTTCATCCCACATCTCTAGTTCACTAATTTCGAAGGCTCTGGAATCGTCGGCTCGCACTGCGATTCCATTGGAGGCAATAAGCAGAGTGAAGCAAAAATAAATAGGCTAGGTCCATTTCTTTGGATGAAGCACAGCCATGAACGCGATTTGAATTTATATATTTCAACAAAAACTAGGGATTTATTTTCTCAAAATAGTAAAATTAGTGTGGGGGAAACTGGGAGACCATATCATGGCTTGGCCTTCAAAGGAAATGAATGTGCCGGCCATGACTTTGTTGCCTTTCTCTCCTTCAAGCAAAAGGAACGTTATGGTCTGTGATTTTGGTTTACTCTTCCACTTGCATTTCGCATATAATATGTGGGAATATGCATGAGTTCATGCATGCATGTATTCTGTTTAAGTTAACAAACATATGAAAATGATGCATGCTACCAAGGTCATTGTTGGGCCGAAACTGACCCGTACCTGGCCGGTTAAGATTGGAGGTGTTGACGGATCCAGTGACCCGAAACTGACCAGTCCCTGACCCATTAAGATTTAGGTTTGGTGACAGAGGAATAGTTGCAGTAGTGATCCAGGTCTAAGCCCCAAGAACCGACTAATATCTGGCCTGGTACTAATATCCATTGTAGACTCAAAAACCCATGTCTGACCTGGTACTAATATCCAAAATGGCTACATATTTTGAATTACCAAAATTGAAACCCAGTCTGATCCATTCACCCCTAATTATCATGTCGATTAATTGTTACCAGACCATTGATATGCATAATATCCAAATACCAAATCCGTTTAAACGGGTTCTTCGGAAGATGAAGAAACAATTTCTTGTTCCTCCGTGAGTATCTCTTCCAAATTATGCGTGCTGTACTTTTATGTTTAAAAGCAAGAGTTCGAGTTCATGAAAATCGAAGTATATACTTTATTCGACACAAACTGTGTTTAGAGTCTCATAAGCATATCTCGGGTTAGTAACACAAAGCAAATGAATTTACAAGCCATGATTAAAAAACATATGCAATACCCCACTTAAAGAGATGTTGACACTACGAAAACAGCAGCTTTCCTGCCAGATTCCGGATACGCAAAGCTTCCAACCAAGGTAATTAACCTACATACTTAATCCACAGTTTCCCTCCCAGCAAATAATATCAATTTCACAGAAGGAGAGAGGGAGAACGATGCCATCAATTCACACGTTAAAAGCCAAGTTAGAATCGCGGGAAAAGGTTACCAGAACGGATGCAAACTCAGCCATGATTGAGACCACCAAATCAGAAGGCGACGACGACGACTGACTCCTTTTCTTCCTCTTTACTGTTTTTTACCAAATGGAGTTTTTCTTGACAAAATAAGAGACCGTTTCCCTTCCGACAGTAAAATAAGGCAGTTTTTTATGCATATTTCTTTCTAATTCCTCATAAAAACTGTTGAAGAACAAAAGAAAGTATACAAAGGTGAACTTTTTCTTCCTTAATTGTGAAGTTGGGGACCCATGCCAAAGTTGTATGGCCCGAGTATTGATGAGTCGAACCTGCATCCGTAGTAGAGAGCAGCAGCTCCCATGCTACAAAACAGTATCCCCTTCTACCCATTTTTCAATCGCATACACACACACAAATATATATATATATATATATATATATATATATATATATATATATATATATATATATATATATATATATATATATATATATATATATATATATATATATATATATATATATATATATATATATATATATATATATATATATTGGATTTTGTCTGCTAATATTGCTTAGTCATGCTCCATTTTTATCTTTTAAGATATGAATATAATAATATTATCTTCCAAGGAAACTTAAAATTGTATAAATCACATTGAGACTATTCAATAGTAATAAATGGACATGTCAATTATGGAGAGGATCTGATTTCCCATATATATATATCAACAGCTTATTATTTATAATCCCATCTTTTTAGGATGAAATTTTAGAAACGTTATATTTACCAATTATAATCACGATCTTAAAAAGTATTTTTAAATGAGAGGTATAAGTGCACACTGTCAAATATATATGTGCAAGCATAGGTCACACACACTCTCTCTCTATATACACACGTAATTGAGTTCTAAATACTATATAAAAACAAAGATTCTGTTTCTTGTTTCATTCAATGTGAGAAAAATGACAAATTCAGGATCAGTTATACAATATAACTGAGTTCCACTAGTATGTCAGGAATGCAGACGCAGGGAATTTCCGGGAAATTCCAGTGTATGTCTTAAACAAGACGTTGCCGGATTTAGAGCTGTCTACAGACATTTCGCAGACAGACACCCAGAGGAGCAGCTCCTTTGCCTTCACTCCGGTCACCTTCATCATCCGCCGTGGCTCGATGAAAGCTGTAATCTCTGGGGCAAAAGAGACGTTGCGGCCGATCTGCTCGAAGTAGTGATCTTTCCTCTTCTTCTGCTTCAGCCATATGAACCCGTTGGATCGGACCAGCCCGATCTCAACTATGTCGTTGAGAGGGAGTAGGCCCCTGGGGATGCCAAATTCATCAAGGAGCTGAATTGATCTCTTTTGGCACTCAAGTACACCCTTGTATATTTCTGCGTTCTCTCTCATGATCTCTATAATCTGAGAGCCCATTTCTCTCTCTCTCTCACACCCTCTTTCTTTTTTTTGCGTTGGAGGTAGAAGAAAGACTGAGTTAAATCTCGTTCTAGTTTGTTCGTATGGTTCTAAGTGAACTTAACAAACGTTGCAGTGAAGAAGCTGAATATCCCAGGGGCCATATTTATATGATTGGTCCATGGCCGCCTCCCTCCCTCTCTCTCTCTCCCTCTCTCTGCTCGTGTATCTGTGTGCATGTGCATGTGCATGTGTGTGAAGTTCATATGCACAAGGTCTTTTATTAGTATGATTAGTATGGTTAAGTGTATGAGTTCCATAAACTCTCTCTCTCCCTCTATGTGTCTGTGTTTGGGGTTGAAGTTGACAAGCACAAGGTCATTTATTAGCATATGTTAGTATGGTTAAGTGTATGTGTTCCATAAACTCTCTCTCTCCCTCAATGTGTCTGTGTTTGGGGCTGAAGTTGACAAGCACGAGGTCATTTATTAGCATACGTTAGTGTGGTCAAGCTACGAGGGGTTAATATGATAAAGAAGGGGATTAGCCAGGAACAGATGGACGAAGTTGCCTTGATGTTTAGCTATTTGATATTTGTATCATCCAGCGCATTTGCACATGGCTTAGTCAATTCTTCTTCAAAGCATACACCATGGCATGGTTGCACCAACACATATTAAGATGCTCGCAGCACATGGCCTGTGTGTGAGAGAGACAGAATGACCAGCCATCACTGGCTTTTGTTGTTGTTATGCTTCCGGGTTGCGTATTCCGCCTTAACCACGGGAAAACTCTGGACTTGAGTTGGGTTACGGTTCAAATCTTGTTTGGAAATGAATGACGACCCAAGTTGCTTGAGCTGGATTCAGATAGAACACGGTTGCTTTGCGTCCGGTGGTTCTGTCTGGATTCAGTTGCGTTGCGTAGAGCTATGTCACTCCATCATTTTCAAACTGACTCCATTCTGTTTGTGAGTATCCCACCAAAGCGCTTTCTAATAAGGTATGAATTATATCAGAATTATTTTTAATGAATTTATAATAAGTTATCTAATTTTTTTGGTCGGCTTTGAGTGGACTCCAAAGATCTTGAGAGATAGATCCCACCGAACAACTCAAAAGATAAAAAAGTAGCTGTTATTGTTCTCTATGCTCGTTCCAAGTTCGAAGGATCATTTTGCAGAAACAAGAATCTTCTCCCGTTACATGATATAAGATCTATGGAGCAATTACTTAGAACTACATTTAGTGCAACAACCCTTCTTATCTAATAGAAAATGATTTCTTGATCGTGAATGGTTCTTACCTTGAATCGCGAATCCCAAGTTTGTCCATGAAGAGCTCATCTAATTGTATTAGTGTCTATAATTGATTTTTTTTGTGTAATATTAATTGATGGGACCTCCTTGGTAAGTGCTACAAGATCTCGTGCATTGAAACTCATGGTTAGGGACATCAATCCATTAGTACTAGTATGAGACATTTTTTTTCCAACTAAAATCCTTTACTATACGAAGGAATGAAAAAATGCTTTCGTTGTTATATAATAAGTAGCCTTTACTATACTAGTATGTGCCATGTTAGCAGATGAAGCCGGAAACGGTTGAGGAAATTCTCCTCGGTTCACACGGCACATGGCTTCGTCAATGTTCAACATTTTGAAGGATTCAAATATGAATGAGATGCTGACACTATGAAACTAGCCCCTTTCCTGCCAAATTCAAGATACACCAAGCTTCCAACCAAGGTAATTAATCCACATAATGTCATTTTAACAATTAGAATCAAATGTAAGTTTCCGCGTGCCACAAGATGAAGTTGACAAATTTGTTCATCTCCTCAGCATATGTTGCTATCCATGAAATGTAAACAGAGTCCACAGTCTCCCTCCCAGCAAATAATATCAACTTCAGAGAGAGAGAGAGAGAGAGAGAGAACGATACCATCAATTCACACTTTAAGAGCCAAGTCAGCCATTCATGATACCCGCATTAGAATCGCGAGAAAAGGTCACCCGAACGGATGCAAACGCAGCCATGATTGAAACCACCAAATCAGAAGGCGACGACGATGACTGACTCCTTTTCTTCCTCTTTATTGGGTTTTACTAAATGGAGTTTTTCTTGACAAAATAAGAGACCATTTTTTTCCCGAGAGTAAAATAAGGAAGTTTTCGATCCATATTTCTTTCTAATTCTTCATAAAAACTGTTGAAGACAAAAAGAAAGTATTGGAGTGCTCCTTATAGCGTTAGCTCATCTGGCAAGGCACTCTTGCTGCCACCATTCAAGTGGTGAGATCGATTCCCCCGGTGTACATGGTGTGTTGTGTTAGATTTCGGCCTTCCGTTGTAAAGGATAGGAAGAAAAGGATAAGAGACACCTTCCTTTCTTTCGGGTCCAGTTTTAGTTTCTGCCGGTTATATTTCAGTTTCAGGTCTGGTGGAACAGTATTTTAGGTCTCAATATCCTTTGAAAAAACAAAGATGAAATTTTATGCAACTGAGGTCCTGAGTGTTAGCTTACCTGGCTACATTTTCCACTTTCACTTAGAGGCGGCGAGTTCGATTCTCGGCGGTGGGTGTTATAACTCAGAACTGTTGATTCTAAACCGCCAGTTATTGTTAGGTTCACGAACAGTGGAACCGGAGCAAACCACAAGAGTCCTCGGTTTTAGTTCAGGCCGGTCTTAGAACGGTTCGGGTCATGTTCAACCATCAGGCAGAATCTAAATCGGCTACTTCAATTATTACATATTTAATTAGTGCCATATCTTATCATATTTGATTGAACTATGGTACATGACATGATACAGCTATATGAAAGTGCGAAACAATCCTACCAACTGATAGTAAGTTGGTTAAAATGGTACTGATATTCAGTCCAAATGCACACTCACACTCCCTTTTCAGGGTGAACTTTTCATACAAGGGGGAAGTTTTTCTTCTTTAATTGTGAGGCTGGGGACCCATGTCAACGGTGGAATTTGAATTCCAAGTCGCCCAGATCAGGCAGACCTCGGGGTTCACTGTAAAGCCGAGCCTTCAAAACAATGATCTGGAGTTATATAGTTATGCCAAGTGTTTGAGCATTATATAGTTATAAAAACCAAGAAAGTAAGTTTAGACCGATATTCCATGTTCTAGTTGATTAAGGTTATTTGGAGTTTTAATTTTACATTTAAATTAAAGTGGGTTTCTGGCGGATATTCTCTTCTCTCGGTTTGTAGGCAAAATGATCTGCATGATATTTTCACTACACATTGGCATAAATGCAGATGGCTCCTAAAAAACCAAAACAATGTGCTTGTTGATTTATTTTTTTATGTTTGAGTGTGGTAGTTACTCTCATACATCGCGAGATGCATGACAGTCAATTGGCCCCCAAGACGATGATCGACAAGGAATGGCCATTCAGGAACAGATGAACCCTGAAACTGTTGAGCAATTTTTCTCTGTCACGTGGCACATGACGTCGTCTATTCTTCAAACTATACGCTACTTAAAGAGATGTTGACACTAGGAAAACGGCTGCTTTCCTGCCAGATTCCGGATACACCAAGCTTCCAACCAAGGTAATTAATCCACAGTCTCCCTCCCAGCAAATAATATCAATTTCAGAGAGAGAGAGAGAGAGAGAGAGAGAGAGAGAGAGAGAGAGAGAGAGAGAGAGAGAGAGAGAGAGAGAGAGAACGATGCCATCAATTCACACGTTAAAAGCCAAGTCAGCCATTCACGATACCCTCATTAGAATCGCGGGAAAAGGTTACCAGAACGGATGCAAACTCAGCCATGATTGAGACCACCAAATCAGACGACGACAACGACGACTGATTCCTTTTCTTCCTCTTTACTGTTTTTTACCAAATGGAGTTTTTCCTGACAAAATAAGAGATCGTTTCTTTTCCGACAATAAAATAAGGCAGTTTTTGATGCATATTTCTTTCTAATTCTTCATAAAAACTGTTGAAGAACAAAAGAAAGTATACAAAGGTGAACTTTTTCTTCTTTAATTGTGAAGTTGGGGACCCATGCCAAAGTTGTATGGCCCGAGTATTGATGAGTCGAATCTGCATCCGTAGTAGAGAGCAGCAGCTCCCCTTCTACCCATTCTCCAGTCGCATACACACACAAATATATATATATATATATATATATATATATATATATATATATATATATATATATATATATATATATATATATATATATATATAAAATTGGATTTTGTCTGCTAATATTGCTTAGTCATGCTCCATCTTTATCTTTTAAGATATGAATATAATAATATTATCTTCCAAGGAAACTTAAAATTGTATAAATCACATTGAGACTATTCAATAGTAATAAATGGACATGTCAATTATGGAGAGGATCTGATTTCCCATATATATATATCAACAGCTTATTATTTATAATCCCATCTTTTTAGGATGAAATTTTAGAAACGTTATATTTACCAATTATAATCACGATCTTAAAAAGTATTTTTAAATGAGAGGTATAAGTGCACACTGTCAAATAGATATGTGCAAGCACAAGTCACAAACACACACTCTGTCTCTATATACACACGTAATTGAGTTCTAAATACTATATAAAAACAAAGATTCTGTTTCTTGTTTCATTGAATGTGAGAAAAATGACAAATTCAGGATCAGTTATACAATATAACTGAGTTCCACTAGTATGTCAGGAATGCAGACGCTGGGAATTTCCGGGAAATTCCAGTGTATGTCTTAAACAAGACATTGCCGGATTTAGAGCTGTCTACAGACATTTCGCAGACAGACACCCAGAGGAGCAGCTCCTTTGCCTTCACTCCGGTCACCTTCATCATCCGACGTGGCTCGATGAAAGCTGTAATCTCTGGGGCAAAAGAGACATTGCGGCCGATCTGCTCGAAGTAGTGATCTTTCCTCTTCTTCTGCTTCAGCCATATGAACCCGTTGGATCGGACCAGCCCGATCTCAACTATGTCGTTGAGAGGGAGTAGGCCCCTGGGGATGCCAACTTCATCAAGGAGCTGAATTGATCTCTTTTGGCACTCAAGTACACCCTTGTATATTTCTGCGTTCTCTCTCATGATCTCTATAATCTGAGAGCCCATTTCTCTCTCTCTCTCACACCCTCTTTCTTTTTTTTTGAGTTGGAGGTAGAAGAAAGACTGAGTTAAATCTCCTTCTAGTTTGTTCGTATGGTTCTAAGTGAACTGAACAAACACTGTAGTGAGGAAGATGAATATCCCAGGGGCCATATTTATATGATTGGTCCATCGCCACCTCCTTCTCTCTCTCTCTCTGTGCTTATGTTTGTGTGCATGTGTGTGAAGCTGATATGCACCAGGCCATTTATAAGTATGATTAGTATGGTTAAGTGTATCAGTTCCATAAACTCTGTCTCTGTGTGTGTGTGTTTGGGCTTGAAGTTGACGTGCACGACGCCAATATTTATTATCATTTCTTAGTGCGGTTAAGTGTATCAGTTGTTTTCATGCTACGAGGGTTTAAAATGATAAAGAAGGCGATTGGCCAGGAACAGATTGAGGAAGCTACCTTGATGTTTAGTCAGTTCTTCTTGAAGGCATACACCAGTTACCATGGCATGGTTGCACGAAGACATTAAGTTGCTCGCAGCACATGGCCTGTGTGTGTCTGAGAGAGAGAGAGAGAGAGGGAGAGAGAGAGACCAGCCATCACTGTCTTTAGTAGTTGTTATGCTTCCGGGTTGCGTATTCTTCCTTGACCACAGGGAAACTTGGGACTTGAGTTTGGTTAAGGTTCAAATCTAGTTTGGATCTGAATGACGACCCAAGTTGCTCGCAGCACATGGTCTTGAGCTATGGCTTTCTGTTTTAACTTAGTTAATTTCGTTAAGTATATATTTACCAAATTAGATCCGTATGTAGTGTTTTTTTAGTTACAGAGGTATTACCAAAGGACGCTATGGCGGAATGAACAGAGTTTATGATTCTGAGGTTAAGATAGCCAATTGTTCATCCATGTTTATGGCTCAAGATACTTTTATATTAGCCAGGATAAACCAAGTTGATAGAGAGATGTGTGCATGAACTAATTTATAAACACGAATAGATTTGTGCATGAACTAATTTATATATAAGTATATGTAATATACTTTAATTTTTTCTTTTTCAAAACTGTTTTTGTTTTACAATTTTGTCTTATCAAAGATTTTTTAGCGTTTTTTTAAAATTTTTCTTTCTTTTAGTACTCAGTTCTAATGCTATTTTATATCAGATTAATCATTTTAAGTTGCAGTGGGTCAACCCCACAAGGTCAAGTTAGGGTTGTGCAACATGACGAAAAGGAAAACGATTGAATAAGGTCGACCTGTTCGTTGATTCCAATCCTAACTAACCCGAGAGAGAGGAAAGGTGAGCCACGGACCAAGGGAAGGGAGCCGTCATTGTCGTGGGGCTCGTTGGAAACCACAAAGCTCAACAATTACGGGATTTAGAGGTATGTCACGAAACTCTTTTAGATTCATCTTTTTCCGGTGGTTGCCGGTGGGAGAGGGACCTGTTAGGGCCCTTGGTCACCCCAAAGAACTACGGAAAACGTGTTTCTTGGGCTAAAAAATGGTGGCGGTTGACAGCGGGTTAGAGATGTGTTGTGTCTGTCCTACTCATGTCGTGTGAGGTCAAGTTGGACACAATAGTGTCCAGGTAACTAGGCCTGTAATACACCTATTGAGGCTGAGTTCCAGTGTCCCATCCTTGAAGGTAGGCCACCTTTTGGGACAAAATGGAGGGTTGCAGGACCGACTTCTGCATCATTTTCTTGAGTAGTGTAGACTTGCTTTGAAATAGCAAGGGAACTGGGTCTTTAGTTCCTGCAGTCCAGGCCCAATACTTGTTATCAAACAGCCCTCGAGAGAGAAGGAATGGCCTTGGGGTTTTACAAATCGGGTCCCTAAGACCTCCAAGCCCGAAGGCGCCCTGTTTCTAAGGTCATGAACCCCAAAAAAGAAGGAAACATAAGCAAGTGAAGGGACACTAATTACATTGGACTTCTTGGTCTTGCAGGATGATGGCCACCACTTGCTGCCTGTGCCATTGATGAGCCCCCACCTTCCTGGTGCGGGTAAGAATCTGGATTATCCAGATTCATTTCAATTACTAAACAAATGCATTTATTTATTAAAGAAATTCATACACAAATTCATACACATTTCAGAAAAGCACATTTATATTTGATTGTAAACTAATAACAACCTGCTTTTGGTGTAAAGCTCGTTCTGCACCAGATGTTAAATTTAAATAATTAATAACAAACATGTTCTTGTCAACATCTTTAAGAGCAAAAAGTATTTTTATTATTATATGCTTTTGACAATTTCAAAATCGACTGTCAAAGATATTTATCGTTTAATTAGTTTTCCTTGCATAAATTTATCACTAATTAATATGCCGAAAAAATGCCTAGTATAGTTTCCTTCTGATTTTTGAAATTTAGTAACTTTTAATATTGAATTGACCAACAAGAATGGCTAATTCTCAAGAACTTAATCTGGAAATAAAATGTCCCTTTGATTCTGAAAGATGGCAAGTGTGTTTACTTTACCGTGAGGAAACAAACAGGGCTTGTAAATGAACCAAGTTGCTTGACACCATGAGTATCGAACCCATGCCCTTTTAACTTGTGAGCTGATCCCTTAAGTAGGTGAGCTATTGTTTGTTGTGTGGATGTGAAGGGTTTCTTTTTCTTCTTCTTTTTTAAAGTTTTGTTACACGAGTTTGCATGCCCCAATAGTCGAACTCACGACCTCCATCTCGTGAGTTGTGAGTTTTGCCAGATGGACTAATGGCCGTGCGTGTAGACGTGAAGGTACTCCTTTTTTTTTTGTTACAACAGGAGGTTGAAGTCTGGTATGCACACCCAGGGAGTCGAACTCGTGGTCAGCCATCACACAGGTCCAGAGCCCCGCCGGGTGGGCTATCGCCCTGAGTGCGGATGTGAAGGTAATTTGATTCCAAGTTGAAAGTCAGTATTCAAAGACATTTACAGACATGGTCATGGAAGTTAGGTAGCATAATGATGATTTATTACATATTTATTTTGTCTCAATTAATGCTGAGAATAACCACATAATACCGTTTCCTTAAGATGCCTCATTAATCACTGCTTTTATTTTTCATGGAGTGTAATTATAGTATTAATTAGCACTTAACTACAATCTTAAAATTGTTGAAACAGGCAAGCAGTGAAAGGGAGGACGGAATTCAACAACTCCCAAGCTTATTTAGATATATAAGGCACTCTTTTGATATTTTATTCTTCACAACATACTTTTTCTTTTTTAATTTTTCTTAGATACTCAAAATATTTATATTTCCTTTTATCATATTTACTGACCTAAGTTATGTCTGGTAAATGAATCAACCAGCTCATGGCTGGGCTCCTGGTGAGCTTATTCATGCTCCATTTGTGATCTAAATGAAACAAACATGAGCTACTGCCAAAGGACGTGAGCTAACATCAAGCATGCATGTTAATTCTTATCAACTCATATAAGCCAATTTATTTTATATTGAATTTTATGTTCATCTATGCTAGAAAGCCATTCTAACCAAATGAATTTGGCTGAGTATAATGTAATTAAATGATACAAATTTTCAATTCCACATGGAAATTTCTTAATATTATAATATTGAGTAAAATTGTAGTTAAAATTCAAAATTTTATGGGAAATCATATACACAGTTACATTTTAAGCTTTAACAAGGAGTAGTGAGCACCTTGTATTCAGCTAAGCAGTGGCTCCTTGTGCTCTAAATTATTTGAACTACAGAAAGATAAATTCAATTATTCAAAGTTTGAACCTTAACATCATTTTTACAATATACGAATAAAAATAGAGTCATTTCTTTGGAAAATGTTGTCATCTTTTCAGGTTTCCCGTTAGACACCCCTCATGGTTTTCATTCCACCTCATACATCCTCTTTGGCGTTTCAGCAGAAAGTGCACTGGGATGTTGCCACGTGTCACATCTCTAAATTGAATTGACTCTTCCAAAAGAAGAAACACAAAGTAATTCCATCATTACATAAATGCCTGTCCAAAAGGAAGTTTTTTTTCTTTGAAAAACTCTTCAAAAGGAAGAAGATAAGAGGCCACAATGGTGATCGTATTCGGATTTTGGACCTTGATCTAAATCAAAATCAACGGTCCGAATCCTTACATAAGAGAAAGATACAACTGTTGGGATAATCATAAAGAGCTCAAATTAGCTAACTTTCTTGCATTCTGAGTTAGTCCCCAATTCTTTTCCAATTTATCCCTGCCGGATCATGGAGGGGTGGAGTGATTTTCCGGGAGACTTCACGTACCGGATGCCAGACAAATCGTTGAAAACCATGTTTGGAGGTGGGTTTCAATCCAATCATCCAGACTTCATGTTGAAGCCATCATCTTCAACCATTTTTGACTCAGTAGGCAGTGCCACCAAGGCTCATCTCCAAACTATCACATCGAATTGGCTATTTGGGACTCACCAGAACCCGGCCATCACTGCATCATGCGAACCTGAAGGGATGGTTTTCTCCGACCATCTCGGATACGGTGCCGATGGTTTCCACATGGGGATTGAAGACTTCCTTAATGAAAATGATTTAGCAGTGCCTTGTTTGAGTGGAGAAGCGTTTTCGGATTGCGGAATCGAGGAGAAGTATGGAACATCACATGAACAAGATATTTCATGTGTTAAGAGAGGTGATTTGCGGATTCTCAGCCATGGCTTGGGAAACAAGAGAGGCATCACAATGATAAAATCAAGCAAGCACCAGAAGAAAGGCTATATGATTAAAGGACAATGGAGTGCTGAGGAAGACAGGTAACAATTAGATAGAGTGCAAATGGCAGGATTTGCTTAATTTCTAATATATCTTTACAAAGTTTTATTGGTTTCTCAGTGATGAATGCATGCTCTATATAGTATGTACTAAAATTGTAGTATCTTCTAATAATACAGCTCACTAGATTTGCTAAGAAAATCTCAACAGCTTATTTCTTTTATGTTTATTGAAGGAGAATTGAAATAAGCCACTAAAACAAGAAGAAGAGTTGAGTGAAGGTGTCTAGGGTTTCTTAACCCTACCTGCATGCAGTATTAGCAGATTGAACTTTTCAATTAGTTACATGCAAATAACAACGTAGATGGTAAATTGGATCTTCTTCTTCTTCTTGTTCATCATCATCATGGATCTTATACATTTGTATATGTTGAAAGAAAGCTTTCGCATATACAAATTAGGCCCATATTTCAGGTCGCCTTTCCTTTCATATTTACTTGTTTTACTGTATCTGCCTCAGACCATCTTGATCGAGAATAACATGTAGGGGATGTTCGAACGTTTCTTAACAACAAGCACGGTTAAAAAATTCCAAGAAATTGAAGATCACGGGAAAGAAATTTCTTTCTGGTTTACCAACGGTTGGTAAACCATAGTTGGCCGACCCGGTTCAGACCAGATCAGTCAGGGTCCCTTCGGTTTCCGTATACCAGTGGTGTACTTTACCAAAAACAAAGATCTTCCTGGTTTTGTTTTCTATACTATATCATAACTAGCAGATTTTTGTCATTTTAAAATATTTTAACTATATAATTCTGATTTTTCTTTCATTTTCTCATATACTGTATTGAGTAATTTCTGGACTAAAGTATGTTGCCTTTTGTTTCTTATCCGCTTCTGTATATCTAGCTAATCTTTTTCTTTTTTAGAGAGTTTGATCTTTTCTTGGTATAACAACGTTATCTCTCGATGTGTTTTCGTAGTGTGCTTGGGTTATGGATTGAGCAAGTAACGGTAATGTGAGACTGAGATGAGTATAGGGCCTTAATTTCATTCAAAGCTTCAGAATTTCTGGAAATTAAAGGAATAACGAGAAGAAATCAAATGAAAATAAAATGAAAGATAGTCTCTCTCTCTCACTGATACATGCGTGCAGGTTGTTGGTCCATTTAGTAGAACAGTTTGGGTTGAGGAAATGGTCTCACATCGCCCAGATGCTCAAAGGGAGGGTAGGAAAACAATGCCGTGAAAGGTGGCACAACCATCTCCGTCCTAATATAAAGGTCTCTCTCTCTCTCTCTGTGTGTGTGTGTGTGTGTGTGCACGCGCACGCACACAAACACGAACATACATATGCGCACACATACATACATGCAATGAATGCCTTGTGTTACTGATGCTTATAGTCATCGAATTTGTTTTCACCGGGGAGGATGAAGGTGAGATCAGGTGATTTCGGGGGTCATGATTTGGCACCAAAAGGAATGTAATTCATGTCAACTTGAACGAGGATCCAGGTCAAGTTATGAAGATCATGATGTTGTCTTGGCACTAACATGTCATTTAGTTAAGGTGAAT
The DNA here is from genome assembly GCA_036023115.1 of Brasenia schreberi. Classification (NCBI taxonomy): domain Eukaryota; kingdom Viridiplantae; phylum Streptophyta; class Magnoliopsida; order Nymphaeales; family Cabombaceae; genus Brasenia; species Brasenia schreberi. The sequence continues at coordinate 18,306,446 of JAYKKT010000065.1, read as the reverse complement.
GATGTGTTTTGGTGTGAGATCATATTCTTCCGGATCATTTGATCCCGCGAGAAGGTTCAGGTCCAAGCTGCATTGAAAGTATGTCACCTTGGACGCGCTCCCCATCATAAAAGCGAGACGTCAATCAGAACTCGGGAATAGCTTATTTCCATTTTATAGTCTGCCGGCCATATTAAACCAGTTGACGGCGCCGTACATCTCATCGGCCAGTAGATGACGTAGAGACTTTCATTGAAACACATAACCTCTTCGGAACCGAGATATTTTCTCATGAATTATTGTTGTGCTTTTGGCCGAATTCAATCGCCTTAGCCTGGATCGCAAAAGTTGGTTGTCAACAATCATATATTTCTTTTGATACAATATTGCAGAAGGATACATGGACAGAAGAAGAAGAGAGGATGCTGATTGCAGCACATGTGGAGTTGGGAAACAGATGGGCAGAGATTGCTAAGAGACTCCCAGGAAGAACAGAGAACTCCATTAAGAACCATTGGAATGCCACTAAGAGAAAGCAGCTCTCGAAAAGGAGATCCAAACAATCGGACCCTGAAAGCCAGAAACGCAGCACCATCTTGCAAGATTACATCAAGAGCGTCAGTTCATCATCATCCACAGCAGTACTGTCATCGTCCTCATCACTTGAACACCACAACCATCAATCACTAATTATTCACAATAATCAAATTGCGAAACTCGCAGATGAATCAAACCAATCGTCACATTATGCTAGTTCAAATGCCATGGTGCAACAAGGGTTCATCTGTGACTACAACAATGACCACCATTGCAATTCTAATGACGATCTCCTGATTCATTTCCAAGAAAGGAGCAAAAATGGGTGCCAAAATGTTAACAATGATTTCTTTGAGGCACCACCTTTACAACTGGTGGAACCAAAGAAAGAGGTGATCCAACCCGTGTTTGAGGAGAAGTTAGATGTGGATTTGATGGAGATGTATTTGAAGAACACAGCATCTCTGAACGACAGCAACTAGAGTCTTTCTATACACATTCTCCTTCTTGCGAGGCATATTATCGAGTTATAAGGAGTATAATACTGGAATTCAGGAGGTAAAGAATAAAACAGATTAAAGATGGCGTTAGAAACGCAAGGGTGGCAATAAACTTTCCGGTTGTTGTAACACGTGTTTTTGTGGGGGTGTCGAAATAATGTAGACTTGAACTAGGTTTTTATGGTATGACGCCTTTACTGATACTGTAACCACTGCACAGTTACGTGCGCATGACATCAACGTTGACAACTGGCTTTGTTTTAATCTACTTAAACCCCGCCCCCCAACAGTCTCGCCCATTCTTTTTTAAGTTCCAGATGCCGTAGAACTAAAGGGTGGATGACTGGGGCACATCCAGGGGATCTCCAGTTTTTAGTGCTGTCCATCTTCATGACTAACCGAATTTAATGTAACCTGTGAGCCCTTCGACCCATCGACTCAGCCGGCTTGGTTGCTTCGTCAAAATTTAGTTCAAGATGAGCCAAAACCTTTAGCACATTCACAGAGTCAACCAAGTTGACTAGGCGTTTGGCCACAACTCTAGTATCAATTCAACAAGATTATTGACTCCACCGCATTCGTATCTCTAAATGTAGAACGATCGTTTCACAAATAAATTTTCGGAATCTACATTCCCTCATGCGGAAGAACCACTGTTTTCCTTGAATAAATTGTCGAGAAAAGATGCATGTCCTCGTAACCTACTTTCAGAAGGATCTGCGAATGTGTACCCTCGCGGGCAAATGGTTGTTAGACGGCCAATTAAGGGTTTTGAATTCAATGCGTACTAGCACCTTGGTTGTTAGACATTGATGGTCTTGGGTTTTATCCTTGGATGTTCTAAATCCTCAAAAAGTAGTTTCTTTGTGTAACAAATAGAAAAACAGACAAGTCCAGAGGAAGCTGAAGAGCAGCAGATGATTCGTAAGGTAAGATTTCCAAAACATTGATATAGAGGTAGTTGGTGCCAGAGATAAGATTGGGCTCATATCTCTGCATTTATTCAGATGAATGCTTTACTGTTCTGTGAATTGCTTTTGTCAATCTTCTGATGCTGGGAATACCTTTTCAATGTTTCTTTGTTCTTTAAGGTAATCTAATACTATAGTTCAAACTTGGGATCCAGTGACTGTTGTTTCTGGGTGTACGCAATTCATTGAGATTGGAGGGATTAGCAATAAGGGTGTAGTAACGCTGGCGGTTTCAGCTTGTGAAGAGAAGAGGGTAGCTTCACAGTGTCAGTGCTTCGAGTTGCATCCTATGCACTAGGTCTTGAAAAGGTGAAATCTGCTATCTATTCTTGTCATCCATCCAATACATGCACAGGGTGAATGAAATGAGAATATCAGTTTCATTCATAGTTTTCCTTATAGTAAGCATTTTGTTTTCTTCCTATATAGCATTTTTTAGTGGGAGGTAGCAGATCAGTGATGGCTGAAAGTTTATATGAATGTATGCATAAAGTAGCTTTCCGCTTCTACTCTCGATTGATGACATAGTGGATTTTCCACCGTTGTCATCCTGGATTTTCCCTGCTATTTCCGTGAATATAGGAGACAAGGAATCCCTAACGCCCAACCATACAAATCTCATCTTGTGGTTAGTATTTCTTTATGAGTTTGGTCATTCTGTTGTTTGTCCTACATTCTCAGAACCAAGGCTTATCTACGAAGGCATCGAGCTTACATGACCAGGTACAAATAAAAGATCGGAGTCCTACAGCCAACAAATTCATTTGTAACATCAGTTACTACCAATAAGTAAATTAGCACATATTTTCGCACTCAGAAGCATAAACTATAGTTGTAAAATCTGCATCTTTTCTCAAATGTACTAACAAGTCAGTCTGGGATCCGGTCCTCCTTAACACCACAGGGGAAGTCGGTGACAATTTGAACATACAAGGTATCAAACATTTTGGATCCTCATTAGTTGATGAAGACAGCAATTGAGAGGCATATCCAACCAGTTATAGGAACCACCCACAAAGGTTGCAGGAGAAGAAGTGAAAAACGTAAGGCGGCCACTATAGCCTACTAGAAGAAAAGGGAGCGACATTGAACAGTAGATACTGCTCCACTCAAAGTCATGCATCTCTTTTACTGGAAAAGAACAAACCTAAGAACCCATTATGACTAAAATGGACAAAGTTCAGGCTGCCTTGGCTTCTGCCTTTGGTTTTATGCGTTTTACACGGGAATACAGTAAGACTCCAGTCAATGCCACTCCCGTTCCTGCAACCGCATGAACCACTCATGTCAATACTGTGAGATATTATATTGATAAATTAATATTACAACTTGCAAACTTAATATCGATGAATTTCATTGTTTCCTGTAAAACCATAATTAGGCAATACAAATTTTAGTTGCGATTATGAAATCTAAAAGAATAGCTACCCTTTTTACAGCCTTCCATTTGAATGAGCAAATTGTCCATCAATGATTCGAAATTCCAATTGCAGCTAGACACAATTCTTTTCAGGGGACTAGAGCTGACCTCACCTAGTGATCGAGAAGAATTGATTATGGTTGTGTTCCTGTGAGATGGTTAGTGAACTCCCAAAACGCTAGTAAATGGTAAAGACATCAGAATGCATGATTTTAGCTAAGCAGAAACAAGAATCTTTCAATCATCAGATCACAATGTATGTATGACACGGACACAAAGAACAAGGCAATGCCTCCAGCCAGATACGGAACAAGACAAATCGAACAGAGTGAATGGTATACGTTATATTTCTAACTTGAACAATGTCAAGCTCAATATGTGAAGGTACCTTATGTTTGTAATGATCACTTTTGTGATTTTAAACCATTTAGTATCAATATTAATCTCCATATTGGTAATTGGTAGAAAATATAACCTGAGCAAACTTTCCCTGCTTTTCGCACACTTCGATCCCGGAGGGAAACAGTCACGTCCATGTCCATATGAAAAAATTGTACAAGCAAAGATGTTATAAACAGCAGAGAAATTAATAGTTCTCTCCCATAGTACTGCTCAATCTCTTCAAACATTCCATTTTTTTTGTGTGTGCTTGCATGCATGTGGCTGAATGCCTGAGCACTTCTTTTCTGTGCTTCTTTCGTAAATGCAAACGAAATGCCTTGCCCAAAAAATTGATAGGAGAGACTGAGGTCCTGACTCCTAAAGGAGAACTGAGGTCACAATCACCGGAGCTCGATTCACGCAATTGCCAACAGAGTGACCTACAGGTGACACCTTTCCAAGTATCATGTATGAGACATGCATATGGAAAAAATATTTCCCACTAAATAAAATTCTCAAGGAGACCTTTGTGGACTACTTAAAATAAAATAAAATCAAGCAGTTCCCATGTGCCATACAGAATTTTTTTTTAAGGTGCAGTCTGCAAATTACATGGAAAAGGTTCACTGCAATGTCATACACACATACATATAGAAAGAGAGAGATCCCTATTCATTATAGACCATCCATGTCAATCCGGACCATCGGAACTTTGACAAGCATAGCAACACTCTCATAAAAAACTTCACATGGAAAAAGCATAAAGAAAACTTTTCCACTTTTGGTGCATAGAATCTTTAACAAGCATAAAAGATCTTGTAGCCTGCTCTTACATCGAAAGACAAACAAGCACATAGCATGAAAACCAAAAAATAGTTTAGCCATATAAGCATACACGAAAGCAAATTCATAGAACAGCTTTAATGCACATGTCAGGCTGATCTTTTGGATATGCAGCAGAAAACAGCGTATAGCGAACTTACACAAGAGTACATCAAGGTCTGCCATCAGGTCAGCGGAAGCAGCATGAAAAATTTCCAATTAGTGATTCCATTTAAATTAGTATATTCAACTCGAGGGCATTGGAAGAATCGGGTAGATAAATCTGGGAGACTAAATTGCTCAAGTGATAGACTTTAAGTATAATAATAGCTATTTGTAATAAAATAGAATCCTTGGAACTTTACCTCTCCAAGGAACAGAGCACAAATGAGGAGAGAGAAAAAGGGATCCATAACTTTGATTGTATGTGTGAAGGATAGAGCAACTTTTCAAGACTCATATTGGTGAATAGATTTCCCAAGCTGTGTACAATTTCCAATGGTAAGGGCGCAAGGAGCAGAATGAAATATATTAACAGAACATACAAGGCCATCACACATTCAGGCAATCAAGATCCAATAACCTATCACAACCATTAAAGATGTGGAAAGCTAGCCATCCTCCACTCACCTGTGAAAGACTTTTTTTTGTCTTCTATAGAGGCCAGTAATCCACATAAACAGAACAAGCACACTTCCAACAGCAAATTGAATGTACAGTGAACCATCTCTCTTACTACATTAAAAAACTGTGCAACGCTTAGGAGCGATAGATCGAGCAATTTAGCTACTTCAAAATAGAAGGTAAGAGTTCCAATCAAACTAATAATTAAAAAAAGTCATCATTTGGCATCAAACTAGTTTAGCAACTTTAGTAGAAAATGCTGCATACACTGATCAAGCAGCAGGAAAAAAACAACAAATGTTATCATCAATATACACCGCAAGAAACCAACATATCCGAGCTCATCCACAACAAAACCACAGAAATCCTCCAAACGACAAACATATCGTGCCTCATAGCAAACTCATAGCAAACAGTTGAAGAACAACATTACTAAATAAAGCAATGTATTTAGCTCATCCACAAACTCCGTCCATGTAAGGGATCACCCTTGCATTGCCGGTCCCAAGCCCGGATAAAGAAGGAGGGTTGTGTTAGGCTTCCGACAGCCAGCGTAAAACTTCGACGGATTTTATAACATGGATTACAAAAATTATGAGCATTGCTTTGGGGCATCCCCACCTAGTGACGTGCTGCAGAGCCCGAATGCAATAATCAGTAAGCAAAGACCACTACATTTTTGCTCGAATGTTGTGAATCAATTGTAGAGAGAGTTCCCACATCATAGATGGGTGTGAGTAAAGAAGTTAGTCCCGTTACATTGTTGTCCAAATGTAGTGAATAATTTGCAAAGAGGGTCTCCGCATTTTGATTATGGACGGATGCAGGGGTAACGAAGCTAGTCCTAGATAATAAGATTTGTATTGGTTCTTGGAATAACGGAACATTATCCGGTAAGCTAATGAAAGTGGTAGATACTATGATTCGGAGAAAGATTCATATTTTATATTTACAAGAGACAAAATGGGTTGGAGAAAAAGCAAAGGAGATAGATGATATAGGTTTTAAATTATGGTACTCAGGTAAAGAAAAGGCTCGAAACGGAGTTTGTATTATCATAAATAAAGATTTAAAGGACAATATAGTAGATGTACAACGATATGGTGATTGAATCATGACGTTGAAATTAGTGTTAAGAGGAGAACTTTTGAATATAGTTTGTGCTTACGCACCTCAAGTAGGACTAGAAGATAGTATAAAGACAACTTTTTGGGAAGTGTTAGATAAGGTGATTCAAAAGATTCCACAAAGAGAGATGATTTGTTTAGGAGGAGACTTAAAATGGACATGTCGGTAAAGAGGCATTATGATATCAAGATATTCATGAAAACTTTGGTTTTGAGGATATAAATGAGGAAGGTAGGGAGATTTTAAATTTTGCTATGGCATTTGATCTATTTATAGTCAATACAATCTTCAAAAAATGAGATGAACATTTAATTACTTATAAGAGTGGCTTATCACAAACACAAATTAATTACTTTATTTGTAGAAAAAAGATAGAGCATGTTGTAAAGATTGTAAGGTAATTTCAGGAGAAATCTTAACCACCCAACATCCACTTTTAGTTATGGATTTACAAATAAAAAAAATGGACAAAGAAGAAAAGAGTGCATCGAGCTATTCGGACTAAATGGTGGAACCTCAAAAGCGAGAAAGAAGATATATTTAAACAGAAAGTCCTTCAAGTAGATGTTTGGAATTATGTTGGTACACCCTGTGATATGTGGAACAATATAACTATACATATTAGGAAAGTGGTGAAAGATGTGTTAGGTGTATCTAAGGGAGGTGTACCGGCACAAAAAGAAGCTTCGTGGCGGAGTGAAGTAGTACAAAATAAAATCAAGGTAAAGAGGGCATGTTACAAATTACATTATGCTAAGAAAACTAGTGAAACTTTAGAGGCTTATAAGAAAACAAAAAAGGAAGCGAAAAAGGCCGTGAGCGAAGCAAAAGCTAAAATTTGGAAGGATTTATATAAAAAAACTCAACTCAAAAGAGGGTGAAAGAGATATTTTTAGGATAGCTAGGGATAGAGATAAGAAAACTAAAGATCTTAATTATGTTAGATGCATCAAGGACGAGGATGAAAAAATTCTGGTGGCAAATGATGATATAAGAAATAGATGGAAAAACTATTTTTATAATTTTTTTAATGAAAATAAAGATGTTAATATTAGCTTAGGAGAGTTAGCCAATTTAGAAAAGTATATAAACCACAATTTCTACAGACATATTTAAAAGAATGAAGTCAAAGAAGCTCTTAACATATGAAGGGTGGTAAATCGGTAGGGCAAGATAATATTTCTATAAAAGTTTGAAAAATATTAGGAGAAATAGGAATCACTTCACAAGACTATTTAATGAAATATGGAAAAACCAAAAGATGCCCGAGGAATGGAGAGAAAGTACACTTATACCCATATATAAAAACAAGGGAGGCATTCAAAATTGTATGAATTATCGAGGTATCAAGTTAACGAGCCATATTATGAAATTGTGGGAAAGAATTATCGAATGTAGGTTAAGATAAGTATCAAGTACAATAGAGAACCAACTTGGATTCATGCCAGGCAGATCTACTATTGAAGCGATTCACCTTTTGAGACGTCTTACATAACATTTAAAAGCAAAAAAGAAAGAGCTTCACATGATATTTATTGATCTAGAAAAAGCTTATGATAGAGTACTGAGGGAGGTACTTTGAAGAACTTTGGAAAAAAGAGGTATCCCATTGACATACATTAACCTTATGAGAGACATGTATGATGGTGCAAAAACATGTGTGAGGACTCATGAAGGAATGACAAATTTCTTTGAAGTTAATATTGGGTTACATCAAGAATTAACTTTAAGTCCATACTTATTTATAATGGTGATTGATGAGTTAACAAAACATATTGAAGATGAAGTACCTTGGTGTGCATTATTTGCATATAACATTGTATTAGTGGAAGAATCTAAGGAAAAAGTTAATAGAAAATTAGAACTATGGAGAGAAACATTAGAAAGCAAAGGCCTCCGACTTAGTAGAACAAAGACAGAATATATGGAATGTAAGTTTGATCATTTGGTTACTTCAGAGGACATAGAAATTAAAATTGTCACACATTGCATCTCCCAAAAGGAAAGTTTTAAATACCTAAAGTCAATTTTTCAGAGTGATGGAAGAATTGATGGAGATGTTACGCATAGAATTAATGTTGGTTGGTAAAAATGGAGAGGAGCATTAGGTATTCTTTGTGATAAAAAGATACCATTAAAGTTAAAAGGTAAATATTATAGAGCAGCAATTAGGTCTACCATGTTTTATGATTCTAAGTGTTGGGCAGTTAATCGTCAACATGTACAAAAGATGTCTGTGACAGAAATGAAGATGTTGAGATGGACGAGTGATCATACAAGAAAAGACCGTATATATAATGAGGTTATGAGAAACAATTTTGGAGTGGTACAAATAGAGGATAAAATGAGAGAATATCATTTAAGATAGTTTGGACATATAGAAAGAAGATCAAAAGAAAAACCTGTAAGAAGGTATGAAAACTAAATTTGAAAAATATTAAAAGAGCTAGAGGACGACCACAAAAGTGTTGGAAAAAAATAATAAAGAATGATCTAGCTTATTGTGAGTTAATTGCTAACATGGCATACGATAGGGATCTATGGAAACAAAAAATCCATGTAGCCAACCCCGTCTAGTATGAGAAAAGGCTTAGTTGTTGTTTATGTGGTTTTATTTAGCTCATCCACAACAAAAGACCATCTCATCAAAATAAAAACCAGATATCAAATCAACCAAAGAACACCAAAAATAAGTAAAGAAAAAGTGAAAGGCTCACCTGCTATGTTGCATGGATACGGGTACGGTGTATACAATTTTTTAAAAAACTAAGGTATGGGTATGCCACTATTAAAAAATATAATAAAAAAATAAATTTACATAATATATATACACAATTACATAGAGCATTCTAGTGTTTTAGAATAATTTTATTCTAACTATGAGAATATCATTTATATTCTTCTTCAAAGTCAGAACAATTAAACAACTTATCCAAACATCCTAAGGCATCTACAAATTTTCTACCAAGACTGCTATTGCTACACCAGATAAGATGATCTTAAAGCAAATGCTAAGGGGTTGAATTTCCAATATAATTTCTTTAAAGAAATAAATCGAGTCACATGAACAAACATTTGTTTAAATAATAATAACTGCAATAAGAACAATCAAATATGTCAAAATTGACTCCTCACCTGAAACTTTATTGTCCAACCTTTTCTCTGGTTTGGGCATAGTTGCAAAGGCTAGTCTATAGAGATTCACATTTAAAACAAAAGCTATGCAAGCTCAACATCGAATGCAGAATACCAAACTGAATGTAGTGGCAGACTACCAAATTGAATGCATTTTCTTCACTATCAGATGGAATGAATGCATACTGCAAAACTGAATGTGAATCAAACTGTATGCATTTCCTTCACTAATGCTAGGCAAGCTCAGCACTGAATGCAGAATACCAAACTGAATGAATACTACTAAACTGAATGTAATAACAAAAACTTTCCTAACTTAACAGATGAAATGTAGTAGGAGACTGAAAAATTTAAGTGCTGAATGCATTTCCTTCGCTATTAACACAGAGTCCGTGGTACCAAACTAAAACATTTCAAAGAAATCAAACATTATATGTGAATGCTTTCAAAAATAGACCCGATAACTCCCTGTTTTTGTGTCCACCTAAAGTGACAAAAAAGAAACCAATAGTGTTTGAGATCTGTTTTGTGCACAAACAAAAATTACCTGACACGGACCACCCAAAACAAAAAAGTTGCTGGCAATTTGAGATGCGACATGAAAACCCAACACCAAAAAGAAAAGCTTTTCACCCAAAGTGACAAACAAAATGACCCACGTTTAGGTTGACCTGATTCCGACATGGACACACATACTTCATGCTGTTTATAATGATGGTACTTCAAAAAATAAATGGTCGATCAACTAACTACACATATCTTGCATCATATATGGGTTTATAACAAGACATGCCACAATACATGGTTGTTCCTTTTGTAGATTGACAGTTCTCCTTGAGAACTTTATCTCTAGCAAATGGCCTCCTAGCTTCATGGATTTGCTTCATCTTGTTTCTCTGGAAAAATGAATTTTAGGTCCTCATTGTCCTTGTAAACTTGAACCAGAGCAGCAGCTTTATATGCAAACATTCCAAACATCGCATGAACCAGCTTCGAACAAAAGAATACCATATCAGTGAACCTAACTCTGAGCCATGCATCAGAGAACCATATAATATTCACTCAAACACAAGGATTACACCCGAAAACCTGCATGGAATGAGCCTGAGTAGCTAGTTGTTATTAGAAAGTAGATAGCTCATAGAGATGCTTACAACTGTCATCGAAAGATATGCGGTTACTACTAAAAAAATACGCAATACCTGAAAATCAAAAGAATCATTGAGAAGATGGTGCAATATGGTCCAAAGTCCATAAATAGTCATCGGAACCACATCGGAACCACAAGTCTAGGAGATGACAAGGCTAAGGTGCTCCTGTTAACACCCGTTCAATGGAATCTTTTAGGTCATCACTCCGAATTCCAATTCTAGGAGATGGAGTAATGACACATGCATACGACATATTATGTTGGAGGTTAGCAATAAGAGAAAAAACTACAGTTGCAAGAAAGGGTAAAATGAGAGGAAAAAGGAGAGAAATCGTATTTGGGAATGTCGTAGAGCATAGAGAGACACAACCAGAGAATAGGGTAGAGCAGAGAGAGACACAGCCACGCATAAAATGGTCGTTTCGTAGAGAGGGAGAGACAAGGGGTTGAGCAGAGAGAGAGAGAGATGGCTGAGGTTAAAAACATTTTTATACTTATTTTTTTAATCGGGTATGAGTCGACCCAAATCCAGTAGGTATATGATACAAGTACTCGACGTACACATATTGGGTACACGTACGGATACACGTACCCATACATGTACGTATCGGGTACGTACGGGATACGGACATACCCGTGCAAAATAGCTCGCCTGTTTGTTGCAGATAATGAATAGGTAGTGAGGAGATACCCAAAGACCAAAGAGAGATCCTAGAAGGCTAGAAGTAACGTCCGAAGTATGCTACCGGCTCCCTCCTCCTCCGGGGTCGATGAGTTACCTCCTACTATACTCTCCGTCACGGAGATGAACTTCACCGTGAAATTTCTCCTCCCAATCCCGCATTTGGCTGAAGAAACTACGGGCAAAGCAGAGGGTTCAAACCGAGCTTTGGAGGCAGAGAGACTTGATTGGCATAGCTTGCTTTGAGACCGAGGCATTTTAGGGAGAGAATACATTGATTCTGATGGGTGAGAGTATAGGCTCCTGGTGGAAATTTGGTTCTGAGGAAGGGCGTGCAATATGAGAAGCCTAAGACTCCGCCCTGCATCTCTCTCTCCTTCATCTGTGTGCGTCTCTCTGGTTAGAAAGAGTCGCTGCAGTCGCCCTCCCCCACTAACCCCGGTTGGTTGGTGAAGGGAGAAGCGGTCGTTAATAATATCCGCCAATGAATTAAAGAGGGGAAGCATGGTACAAGTAGTTCAGGTGAATCATTAATACACAAACCATCTGTTTCGAAACCGAAACCGTGGGCAGAGGCTGCATTCTACTAATGACAGATTACAGTATGAAACATGAGTCATTAAAGGGCATAGAAAAGATTTTCTTAATATTGATGATATTTCAACAGCCATTAGTGACAAGAAGTCATTCTCTTGTTTTGCCACACATCCAAGATTAAGCTTTTCACCGTGGAGAAGCGGTTCCACCATCTGTCAATAGTCTTATGTTTTTGTATTTGCACACCTCAACAAGATCACGTCGCTGCGGCTTGAATTTGTGACGGACATGAATTGTGATCCGACAAAAAGAAAGCAACGATCAAATTGGATAAAGAAATAGAAGCCTACGTTGGTCACGGAGGGCGTGGAAACCTTTTAAGGAATCCTTTCTTCTGTAATCATCTCATACAGATATTTCTAAAAAGATACGGACAGGGGCTATGGTTAAAGAGATTAACGAACGATCATTGTACCATGCGTCACTGTCAATTTTCTTCTTCTCTTACCGATAGAGTAGGCATCTCTGGACAAACCACGTAAAACTTGTATTCTTCTTTTTTTCCTTTTATCAGCGCAAAATACAAGCTGGAAACCATGATGCTCACGAAACTTGTAAGCAAACCACTTTCTGTCCAGTGCAAACCACATCTCCTTGATAAAACTAAGAGTAAACTTCCGTTCTTTGTTATAATCGTAGTCCAACAATCATCGATCCAAACATTCGCACACCCACAATGATATTGAAAGGGATTCATATGTAAAGGTAGCTGAGGATATTGGTTAATCAAACCATCGAATCTGTTGGACGTTGAAAATCATGCTTATTCATCATGTAAACAACCGAACTGTATAAATGGCAAGCAGCGAAGACCGCTCTTTTTCCAAGTACCTGTTAACCTGTACATTTGCAGAAGTGCATTAATCTCTCTCTGTGCGCTTGTGTATGTGTGATCACATGCATGCGTACAATTAAAGCTTTAAAATTTTCCAAAGTGGGGGGCAATGATGTACACAGTAAAGTTGGAGTGAAGGATCACATAAAAGGCTAACGCAAGAGCTAGTTACGCGCGGGCGCTATACACAAGTACTTGTGTTGTCTTCTGGAGGCGAATCTAGAAGGGAGACAAACCGTCTTAACATTGGTCAATTATTTGGCATTCTGCAGGAAAGACAAAACAAGTGAGCAGGTGAGCCAAGAATGGGTCCCCATTTATTCCATCCACTGGTTCTAGCAACTTCCCCTTCTCTTAAAAGGAAAACCATATGATTTCCCTCTGTTTCCACTGTTTCTTCCAGTTCATCTGGTACAATGGAAAGATGCCTTTCCCTTACACAGTTGCTGTATCAATTAACGATAGTCGCTTTATCACACACACACACAGGGTCGACCCCACTGAGGCTAAACCAATTGGCCCTCCCCTTCTTCGACGCCTATCGGTGCAAACGAATGATTGAGATTCCGGCGAATAGACGAGAATGTTTCGCCGTTCTGCCGCCATCTTCTGGTTGACTTGGCTTTTATCGTGTGAATTGATGGCATCGTTCTCTCTCTCTCTCTCTCTGTGAAATATATTATTTTCTGGGAGGGAGACTGTGGATTAATTATGTAGATTAATTACCTCGGTTGGAAGCTTGGTACTTAAGTAGGGTATAGTTTGAAGAATAGACGACGTCATGTGCCATGTGCACCAGATTGAAATTCCTCCACAGTTTCAGGGTTCATCTGTTCCTGAATGGCCGTTCCTTGTCGATCATCGTCTTGGCAGGCCAATAAATGTATATGCATGACTGTCATGCATCTCGCGATGTATGAGAGTAACTAGCCACTCAAACATAAAAAAAATAAGTCAACAAGTACTTTTTTTGCATTTATGCCAATACAATAACTAAGCCTTTTCCTGGACCGGTTCTGCTAGATGGATTTTTTGTTTCCACATAGCTCTAGCTAGATCATTTCTTTATTGTTTCTTTACTTAACACTTTTGTGGTCTACTTTTTAAAATTAGTTTTTGATACTTTCTTAAAGGTTCTTCTTTTGATATTCTTTCTATATGTCCAAACCAGCTTAAACAATATTCTCATTTTATCCCCTATTGGTATTATTCCTAATTTATTTTTAATATCTTATTTATGTAATACGGTCTTTTCTTGTAAGACCACTCATCCATCTTCACATCTTCATTTCCCTCACAGACATAGTTGATGATTAACTGCCAACACTCAAAACCATAAAACAGGACAGGTCTAATTGTTACTCTGTAATATTTACCTTTTAACTTTAATGATATCTTCTTATCACAAAGAATACTAGATGCTCTTCTCCATTTTAACCATCTAGCATTAATTCTATGTGTAACATCTCCATTAATTCTTTCAACACTTTGAAAAATTAACTCTAAGTATTTAAAACTTTTCTTTTGGGGGATGTAATGTGTGTCAATTTTAATTTCTATGTCCTGTGAAGTAACCAAATGATCAAACTTAAATTCCATATATTTTATCTTTGTTCTACTAAGTCGGAGGCCTTTACTTTCTAATGTTTCTCTCAATAGTTCTAATTTTCTATTAACTTTTTTCTTAGACTCCTTAACTAAAACAATGTCATCTGCAAATAATATACACAAAGGTACTTCATCTTGAATAGATTTTGTTAACTCATCAATCACCATTATAAATAAGTATGGACTTAAAGTTAATCCTTGATGTAACCCAATATTAACTTCAAAGAAGTCTGTCATTCCTTCATTAGTCCTCACACATTTTTTACACCATCGTATATGTCTCTTATAAGGTTAATGCACGTCAATAAGATTCCTCTTTTTTCCAAGGTTTTCCAAATAACCTCTCTCATTACCCTATCATATGCTTTTTTTATATCAATAAATATCATGTAATTTTTTTTTTTGCTTTAAAATATTCTACAACACGTATCAAAAGGTGAATCGCTTCAACAGTAGATTTGTCTGGTATGAATCGAAATTGGTTCTCTCTTATACTTGATACTTTTCTTAACGAGCATTTATGCCATTGTGTAGTGAAAATATCATGAAGATCATTTTGCCTAAATACCGAGAGAAGAGAATATCCGCCACAAACCCATTTTAATTTAAATGTAAAATTAAAACTCCAAATAACCTTAATCAACTAGAACAGCGAATATCAGTCTAAACTTACCTTCTTTGTTTCTATAACTATATAATGCTCAAACACTTAGCTTCATGTGGTTTGAAGGCTCGGCTTTACAGTGAACCCCAAGGTCTAACTGACCTGCGCGACTTAGAATTCAAAGGGACACTTTGGTATTTGATTTTGACATCTCACATGCAAAACTAAAGCAAAAGAAGGGACTGCGGCGTCGGCACGAGAAACCCGCCCTCCTTATTATGTTGCTAGGCATGTTCCTGGGGTGGTCACTCTCTAGCATGTTCACCCTCTCTTTCTCTCTCTCTCTCGATAGAGAGAAGTCGACATGCATGAGGCCAGTACCTATTGGTATTAATATGGTTAAGTAAGTGTATCAGTTGCTATCATCCAACAAGCTATCCGTAAGCAATTTTCACACGAAATTTAAAGAAGCTCGTGCACGTCAACTTCATCCAAAGAGAGGGAGGTGACCATACACTTACATTATAAATATGGCCCCTGAGTAATGCAGTTTCCTCACCCGGTTGTTTGTTTACAGCTATAATCATACAAGAGAGAACGAGAAATAGATCAGTATTTTTTCTAGATCAAAGAGGAAAAGATTAAAAACAGATAGCTGGAATGGGTTCTCAGATGATTGATTTCATGAGAGAAAAAGCATTGGTATACAAGGGTGAACTCGAGTGTCAGAAGAGATCAATACAACTCCTTGATGAGTTCGGCATCCCGAGGGGCCTGCTCCCTCTCAACAACATCGTTGAAGTCGGGTTCGTTCGGTCCGAGGGGTTCATATGGCTTAAGCAGAGGAAGAGGAAGGATCATTACTTCGAGCAAATCAGCCGGAACGTCTCTTTCTCCCCGGAAATTACAGCCTTCATCGAGCCGAGGAGGATGAGGAAGGTGAGCGGCGTGAAGGCAAAGGAGCTCCTCGTATGGGTATCCGTCACCGAGATGTCTGTGGACAGCTCTACATCGGGCAATGTCTTGTTTAAGACGAATACTGGAATTTCTCGGGCATTCCCAGCCACTGCCTTTGTCTAAAAGGAGAAAATCTCACGATTGGTAGAACTTAATGTATTATCATATGAAGCAATAATATTCCAAAACTCATATTCAAAGCAATGTTTTGCCCAGCCACTGCCTTTAACTCTATATTACGAAAAAAAATTGACATGATATGCGCGACTGAGAGGAATTCGGTAGCACACTTTGGGATATGATTTTGAGATGTCACCAGAGTTGACTGATATTCTTCGTTTTGTGGAAAAACTAAGCAACCCTTGCTCCTTGTCAGCGTCTCTATTTAAGGTCGCACCGCATGATTCTGTTTTCGTCCTCTGTAAAGCGGTGTTTTTTGCCTTTGAATATTAAAACAAAAATTCAACAACTTGGTTAGGCGACCATCTTGGCAGCTAATCCTTGCAGATGATCTCATGTGGGTTGGCCTAGGGGTGACAAATCGGGTCAGTTGGGATTGGGGTTCACGAACAGGTCGACCTTATTCAATTATTTTCTTTTCGGTCATCTTGCACAACCGACTTGACCTTGTGGGGTTGACCCCACTGCAACTGAAAATGATTAATCATATAAAATAACATTAAAAACTGCGCGCTAAAAGAAAGAAGAATAATAAAAAAACCGCTAACGAAACTTTGATAAGACAAAATCGTAAAACATAAACTGTTTTGAAAAAGAAAAAATTAAAGTATATAAATTAGTTCATGCACACATCGATCTATCTATGTTTAAAAAATTTCACTTAAGACATATATATATATATATATATATATATATATATATATATATATATATATATATAAGAAATCTCTCTATCAACAAACATGGATAAACAACTGGTTATCTTAATCTACGAATCATAAACTCTGTTCATTCCGCTATAGCTCAAGACCATGTGCTGCGAGCAACTTGGGTCGTCATTCACATCCAAACTAGATTTGAACCATAACCAACTCAAGTCCCAAGTTTCCCGGTGGTTAAGGTAGAATACGCAACCCGGAAGCATAACAACTACTAAAGCCAGTGATGGCTGGTCTCTCTCTCTCAATCTCTCAGACACACACAGGCCATGTGCTGCGAGCAACCTAATGTCCTGGTGCAACCATGCCATGGTAAATGGTGTATGCCTTGAAGAAGAATTGATTAAACATCAAGGCAACTTCCTCAATCTGTTCCTGGCCAATTGCCTTCTTTATCATATTAAACCCTCGTAGCATGAAAACAACTGATACACTTAACCATACTAAGAAATGCTAATAAATATTGGCGTCGTGCACGTCAACTTCAGCCCCAAACACATCCACACACAGACAGAGTTTATGGAACTGATACACTTAAATATACTAATCATACTAATAAATGGCCTCGTGTATATCAGCTTCACTCACATGCACACAAACACAAAAACAGAGAGAGAGAGAGAGGTGGCGATGGTCCAATCATATAAATATGGCCCCTGGGATATTCATCTTCCTCACTGCAATGTTTGTTCAGTTCACTTAGAACCATACGAACAAACTAGAACGAGATTTATCTCAGTCTTTCTTCTATCTCCAAGACAAGAAAGAGAGAGAGAGTAATGGCCTCTCAGATTATAGAATGAGAGAGAACGCGGAAATATACAAGGGTGAGTTTGAGTGCCAAAAGAGATCAATTCAGCTCCTTGATGAATTTGGCATCCCCAGGGGCCTACTCCCTCTCAACGACATAGTTGAGATCGGGCTGGTCCGATCCAACGGGTTCATATGGCTGAAGCAGAAGAAGAGGAAAGATCACTACTTCGAACAGATCGGCCGCAACGTCTCTTTTGCCCCAGAGATTACAGCTTTCATCGAGCCACGGCGGATGATGAAGGTGACCGGAGTGAAGGCGAAGGAGCTGCTCCTCTGGGTGTCTGTCTGCGAAATGTCTGTAGACAGCTCTAAATCCGGCAATGTCTTGTTTACGACATACACTAGAATTTCCCGGAAATTCCCTGCGTCTGCATTCGTGACATACTAGGGGAACTAAGTTATATTGTACAACTGATCCTGAATTTGTCATCTTTCTCACATTGAATGAAACAAGAAGCAGAATATTTGTTTTTATATAGTATGTAGAACTCAATTACGTGTGTGTATATATATATATATATATATATATATAGAGAGAGAGAGAGAGAGAGAGTGGGACTTGTGCTTGCACATGTATATTTGACAGTGTGCCCTTATACCTCTCATTTAAAAATACTTTTTAAGATCGTGATCGTCTTCACAGGTCAACAAATGTATAATGCATGAAATGGATGACAAGCATTTCGCGATGTATGAGAGTAACTACTACACTCAAACTTAAATAAACATATCAACAAGTAAAGTTTTTCTTTTCGAGGGGACGTCTGCATTTGTGCCAATATGCAGTACAAATCCTGCAGACCATTTTGCCGAAATGCCGAAAAAGAAGAAACCCACTTTAATTTAAAATTAAAACTCCAAACAACCTTAATTCATGCTGCCTAATGTGACAGCTTTTCAAGTCCTGTAAACTCTGTCTTACGCTAAAGGTGAGTCCTATAAAATGGCTAAAACTAACTATGGAAAACTTGCACAAACTCGTGAGGTACAGCGCACTTCCATTCAGGCTCAAGTCGCTGCCAGTCGACTCTCAGGATGCAAATAGAGAGCAACGAGTTTCCTGCAAGATATAATAATGCTTCCTCGATTTACTCTGCACACACACAACCGATGAACGACAGGATTGGAAGAAGATAAGAGTCTCCTCATCTTTCTACACACGAGATACAAAACCATTTTCTATTCATTGGCATGGGAGAGACGATTGCCGTTTCTATTATTGTTTTGAATCACCAAGCAGTTGTCACTGTTGGTCACATGGATATCCACTGAGAGAGTCATACAAAGGTCTTCAATCCAGCCACTCTTTTTTGAACGGTCACCACTTTCGTGATCACATCCGAAGTACGGTTGAAAGGTTGCTTCATGAATCAATGTGGATTTCTATAGCACCCATTGGCGAAGTGCCATAGCTTTGGAAAAATAACAGTCAAACAAACCTGTTTGAATAACAGCATATTAATAATGAGACTCGCTCGCTCTCGCTCTCTTAATTCCTTGAATTCTTGCTTATGAGCAGAGGAAGAAGACGAGGCGCACCCAAAACCGGTCGCTCCTCCGCCGCAACCAATTATTACGTTATGTTGTGTTGTCTACTTCAACTTCACCTGCATGACTGTAGGCTTGATGCTTCGGTTCAACATTACAAGTCCCGTGTCGTGGCAGACGTATCCCTGTCTTCCGCCTCTCGACGGGAGCAGCTCCCGCGAGTCTAAAGAGACGAAGGAAACATAAAAGCTTTGGTTCTGAGTGAGAATGATCGACTCTGAATTTCGATCGGTCTGCTGGATACGTAAAGAAAAACCGAAAGAGACGGACTACCCACAAAAGCTGGAGGGCACCCCCACAGATACAGCACTAGAATGGCTATGTAAAACTTGCACAAACTCGTGCGGTACAACGCACTTCCATTGAGGCTCAAGTCGCTACCAGTCGACTCTCTGGATGGAAATAGAGAGCAACGAGTTTCCTGCAACCGATGGAGGACAGGATTGGAAGAAGATAAGAGTCTCCTCATCTTTCTGCCCACAAGAGATACAAAACCAGTTTCTATTCATTGGCATGGGAGAGACGATTGCCGTTTCTATTATTGTTTTGAATCACCAAACAGTTGTCACTGTTGGTCACATGGATATCCACTGAGAGAGTCATACAAAGGCCTTCAATCCAGCCACTCTTATTTTGAACAGTCACGACTTTTGTGATCACATCCGCAGTACGGTTGAGAGGCTTTGTTGCTTCATGATTCAATGTGGATTTCTATAGCACCCATTGGCGAAGTGCCGTAGCTTTGGAAAAATAACAGTCCAAGAATACGTCCTTGAAACTCTCAACAACAACCCTTGATCATAGGGTATTTTCTCTGGCGCACTTTCACCATGATTTGCGTTCCAATATAACCTTAGAAAAGTATATAGCAGAAGGCCGTCACAATACGAATAATTTGGTGCAGTGACCCAACTTTTGTTTGGATCCAAGTCAGGCAAGCTCGAGTCATCCTGCTTGTATCGATAGGCGTATCACGTTTGCCTCTCCATGACAGAGACGAAAACAATGATCCGACGTAGAATCCTACCTTTCGGCAATCCCCCGAGATTCCGTACATCTACAAAGCAACACAAAATGAAATGGGAGCACTGAAAAACCTGTGAAAATTCTTGATAACATAGAAAAGGAATCGGGTTTTTGCAGAAAACAGGAAATCTAGAAGCCTATTGGGCAAGGGGAGAAGAGATAGTGCAAAGGGGTCTCGAAGTACAAACAAACCTCTTTGAATAACAGCATATTAATAATGAGACTCGCTCGCTCTCGCTCTCTTAATGCCTTGAATTCTTGCTTTTGAGCAGAGGAAGAAGACGAGGTGCACCCAAAACCTCTCGCTCCTTCGCCGCAACCAAGTATTACCTTTTGTTGTGTTGTCTACTTCAACTTCAACTGCATGACTGTCAGCTTGACGCTTCGGTTCAAGATTACGAGTCTCGTGTCGTGGTAGACGTATCCCTGTCTTCCCTCCTCTCGAACTTTAAATAGCGCGGGCGCAGCTCCCGCGAGTCTAAAGAGACGAAGAAAACATAAAAGCTTTGTTTCTGAGTGAGAATGATCGACTCACAATTTCGATCGGTCTGCTGGGTACGTGAAGAAAAACCGAATGAGGCGGACTACCCACAAAAGCTGGAGGGCACCCCCACGGATACGGCCGTAGAATGGAATCCGCCAAGTGCTGAAACGGGGCTCGAAGGTGAGGATTTTGGGCCTTGATTGATGAATTTCCGTTTGCAGGGAATGCTGAAGGTTTTGGTGAGTCGGATGGACGAGAAAATTTGATTTGTTCATGGAGTATGGAATCCCTGAAGTCCGTTGTGGAGGATTGGTGTGCTTGATTTGTGTTAAATATACATTTCTCGGTTTCTTTTCATGATTTTATTCGGTAAATCCTTTATTCTATTACCTTTTAGTTGGTTAAGATCTATGGATAGTCTTACCGAATGCATTTGTTCGCATGCCTCTTTGTATAATTGAGATTATGGGTTTAGTTTCTCCTTTTCGTTTAGTTTTCAAGGACTCCGAACTTTGTTGGTGGTGTCACCGTGTGTGTCAGGTTTCTCTTGTATGTTTATATTGATAAAGATTAACCGATTAGTGGATAGTTTGAGCAATGAATTTGGGAAACTTTTCCTAATAACGTTCATGTAGATCTTCAATTTGATTGCAGGTTCTTTCCACACATTGTCCTAGTACAGCTTTG
Source organism: Brasenia schreberi (assembly GCA_036023115.1). Taxonomy (NCBI): domain Eukaryota; kingdom Viridiplantae; phylum Streptophyta; class Magnoliopsida; order Nymphaeales; family Cabombaceae; genus Brasenia; species Brasenia schreberi. The sequence continues at coordinate 18,285,059 of JAYKKT010000065.1, read as the reverse complement.
TTTTCAGGAACTTGATCATAATACGGCAGCTACTGGCATGTTTGGAGTGTGGGCGACGTGCATAGAGTTCATATCGTGTAAAGCCAACCTTTTGTTCTTTCTGAAATCCTCCGGGCGACTTCTCTGACTTTTACTTGCAACGATAAGTTACACTCTTTTAATGATTTCTGTTGATTGCCGTTGTTGTTTTCTTTTTCTTGTGCAAGTAATTTCGTTTATGTATAAGTGTCAAGAGTATTGGTGAAGGTGCTTTACCGTGCTGTTGAAGTTCATTGGCTGGAAAATCGATTTAAGTAATTTCCTTGACCAATTCTTTGTTATTTGTATGCTGCCTAATGTGACAGCTTTTCAAGTCCTGTAAATTCTATCATAAGCTAAAGGCGAGTCCTATAAAATGGCTAAAACTAAATGTGGAAAACTAGCACAAACTCGTGCGGTGCAACGCACTTCCATTGATGCTCAAGTCGCTACCGGTCGACTCTCAGGATGCAAATAGAGAGACCCGAGTTTCCTGTAAGATATAATAATGCTTCCTCGATTTGCTTTGCACACACACAACAGATTGAGGACAGGATAGGAAGAAGATAAGAGTCTCCTCATCTTTCTGCACACAAGAAATCTGGATCATCTATCTGTATTTAAGGTCGCACCGCATGTTTCTCAGTTTAAATAAATAAAAAAATCATCACCTTCGTTAGGCGACCATGTTGGCAAATTCGGCCAACAGGTCGGATCAGTTAGGATTGGGGTTCACGAACAGGTCGAGCTTATTCAATCATTTTTTTCTTGGTCATCTTGCACAATCCAGACTGGACCTTGTGGGGTTGACCCCACTGTAACTTAAAATGATTAATCTGATATAAAATAACATAAAAAAAACAAGCTAAAAGAAAGAAAATTAATAAAAAACCGCCAAAGAAACTTTGATAAGACAAAATTATAAAACTAAAACAATTTTGAAAAAGAAAAATTTAAAGTATATTACATATATATGTATATAAAAATTAGTTCATGCACACATCTATTAATGTTTAAATTTTTTCACTTAAGACACATATATAAGAAATCTCTCTATCAACTTGGTTTATCCTGGCTAATATAAAAGGCTCTTGAGCCATAAACATGGATGAACAAATGGCTATCTTAACTTCAGAATCATAAACTCTGTTCATTCTGCTATAGCGTCCTTTGGTATCTCTGTAACAAAAAAAAATCGATACAGATCTAATTTTGTAGTTATATACTAAACGAAATTAAGTAAGTTAAAACAGAAAGCCATAGCTCTACACAACACAACTGAATCCAGACAGAAGCCCCGGAATCACAGTAACATAGCCAACTTCGTTCTATCTGAGTCCAGCTCAAGCAACATGGTTCGTCATTCAGATCCACACTAGACTTGAACCATAACCCAACTCAAGTCCCGAGTTTCCCTGCGGTTAAGGTAGAATACAGGACATGTGCTGCGAGCAAATTAATATGTCTTGGTGCAACCAAGCCATGGTAACTGGTGTATGCTTGGAAGAACAATTGACTAAGCCATGTGCAAATGCGCTGGATGGTACAATAGAAAATTCAAATAGCTAAACATCAAGGCAACTTCCTCAATCTGTTCTTGGCCAATGGCCATCTTTATCATATTAAACCCTCGTAGCATGAAAACAACTGATACACTTAACCATACTAAGAATTGATAATAAATATTGGCGTCGTGCATGTCAACTTCAACCCCAAACACACAGAGTTTCTGGAACTGATACACTTAACCATACTAATCATACTAATAAATGGGCTCGTGCATATCTGTTTCACACACATGCACACAAGCAAAAGCACAGAGAGAGAGAGAGAGAAGGAGGTGGCCATGAACCAGTCATATAAATATGGCCCCTGGGATATGAATATTCCTCACTGCAATGTTTGTTCTGTTCACTAAGAACCATACGAACAAACTAGAACGAGATTTTGCTCAGTGTTTCTTCTACCTCCAAGACAAGAAAGAGAGAGAGGGAAATGGGCTCTCAGATTATAGAGATCATGAGAGAGAACGCGGAAATATACAAGGGTGTGCTTGAGTGCCAAAAGAGATCAATTCAGCTCCTTGATGAATTTGGCATCCCCAGGGGCCTACTCCCTCTCAACGACATAGTTGAGATCGGGCTGGTCCGATCCAACGGGTTCATATGGCTGAAGCAGAGGAAGAGCAAAGATCACTACTTCGAGCAGATCGGCCGCAACGTCTCTTTCGCCCCAGAGATTACAGCTTTCATCGAGCCACGGCGGATGATGAAGGTGACGGGAGTGAAGGCGAAGGAGCTGCTCCTCTGGGTGTCAGTCTGCGAAATGTCTGTAGACACCTCTAAATCCGGCAATGTCTTGTTTAAGACATACACTGGAATTTCCCGGAAATTCCCAGCGTCTGCATTCGTGACATACTAGGGGAACTAAGTTATATTGTATAACTGATCCTGAATTTGTCATTTTTCTCACATTGAATGAAACAAGAAACAGAATCTTTGTTTCTGTATAGTATTTAGGACTCAATTACGTGTGCATATATATATAAAGAGAGAGTGGGACTTGTGCTTGCACATGTATATTTGACAGTGTGCACTTATACCACTCATTTAAAAATACTTTTTAAGATCCTGAATATAATTGGTAAATATAACGTTTCTAAAATTTCGTCCTAAAAAGATGGGATTATAAATAATAAGTTGCTGATATATATATATATATATATATATATATATATATATATATATATATATATATATATATGGGAAGTCAGATCCGCTACATAGTTGACATGTCCACTTATTACTATTGAATAGTCTCAATGTGATTTATACATTAAGTTTCCTTGGAAGATAATATTATTATATTCATATCTTGGAAGATGACTAAGCAATATTATCTGACAAAATCCAATTGAGTATATATATATATATTTGTGTGTGTATGCGATTGAAAAATGGGTAGAAGGGGATACTGTTTTGTAGCGTGGGAGCTCCTGCTCTCTACTACGGATGCAGGTTCGACTCATCAATAATCGGGCCATACAACTTTGGCATGGGTCCCCAACTTCACATTTAAAGAAGAAAAAGTTCACCATTGTATACTTTCTTTTTGTCTTCAACAGTTTTTTGTGAAGAATTAGAAAGAAATATGCATCAAAAACTGCCTTATTTTACTGTCGGAAAAGAAACGGTCTCTTATTTTGTCAAGAAAAACTCCATTTGGTATAAAACAATAAAGAGGAAGAAAAGGAGTCAGTTGTCGTCGTCGCCTTCTGATTTGGTGTTCTCAATCATGGCTGAGTTTGCATCCGTTCTGGTAACCTTTTCCCGCGATTCTAATGAGGGTATCGTGAATGGCTGACTTGGCATTTAACGTGTGAATTGATGGCATCGTTCTCTCTCTCTCTCTCTGTGAAATTGATATTATTTGCTGTGAGGGAGACTGTGGATTAATTATGCAGATTAATTACCTTGGTTGGAAGCATGGTGTATCCGGAATCTGGCGTGAAAGCGGCTGTTTTCCTAGTGTCAACATCTCTTTAGGAAGGGTATAGTTTGAAGAATAGACGACGTCATGTGCCATGTGCACCAGATAGAAATTCGTCCACAGTTTCAGGGTTCAAGTGTTCCTGAACGGCCGTTCCTTGTCGATCATCGTCTTGGCCGGCCAAAAAATGTATATGCATGACTGTCATGCATCTCGCGATGTATGAGAGTAACTACCCCACTGAAACATAAAAAAAATAAATCAACAAGCGCATTGTTTTTGTTTTTTAGGAGCCTTCTGCATTTATGCCAATGTGTAGTGAAAATATCATGCAGATCATTTTGCCTAAATACCGAGAGAAGAGAATATCCGCCAGAAACCCACTTTAATTTAAATGTAAAATTAAAACTCCAAATAACCTTAATCAACTAGAACAGTGAATATCAGTCTAAACTTACCTTCTTTGTTTGTATAACTATATAATGCTCAAACACTTACCTTCATGTGGTTTGAAGGCTCGGCTTTACAGTGAACCCCGAGATCTGCCTGATCTGCGCGACTTAGAATTCAAAGGGACACTTTGGTATTTGATTTTGACATCTCACATATTTTGACATCTCACATGCATAACTGAAGCAAAAGAAGCGACTGCGGCGTCGGCACGAGAAATCCACCCTCCTTATTATGTTGCTAGGCATGTTCCTGGGGTGGTCACTCTCCGGCACGTTCACTCTCTCTTTCTCTCTCTCTCGATAGAGAGAAGTTGACATGCATGAGGCCAGTGCCTATTGCTATTAGCATGGTTAAGTATCAGTTGCTATCATGCAACATGCCATCCGTAAGCAATTCTCACACGAATATTTAAAGGAGCTCGTGCACGTCAACTTAATCCAAAGAGAGAGAGAGAGGGAGGCGACCATACACTTACAGTATAAATATGGTCTCTGAGTAATGCAGATTCCTCATCCGGTTGTTTGTTTACTGCTATAATCATACAGAGAGAGAACGAGAGATAGCTCAGTATTTCTTCTAGATCAAATAGGAAAAGATTAAAAACAGATAGAGGGAATGGGTTCTCAGATGATTGATTTCATGAGAGAAAAAGCATTGGTATACAAGGGTGAACTCGAGTGCCAGAAGAGATCAATACAACTCCTTGATGAGTTCGGCATCCCGAGGGGCCTGCTCCCTCTCAACAACATCGTTGAAGTCGGGTTCGTTCGGTCCGAGGGGTTCATATGGCTTAAGCAGAGGAAGAGGAAGGATCATTACTTCGAGCAAATCAGCCGGAACGTCTCTTTCTCCCCTGAAATTACGGCCTTCATCGAGCCGAGGAGGATGAGGAAGGTGATAGGCGTGAAGGCAAAGGAGCTCCTCATATGGGTATCCGTCACCGAGATGTCTGTGGACAGCTCTACATCGGGCAATGTCTTGTTCAAGACGAATACTGGAATTTCTCGGGAATTCCCAGCCACTGCCTTTGTCTAAACGGAGAACATCTCACGATTGGTAGAACTTAATGTATATTCCAAAACTCAGATAGTCGTGAACTTATGATATTTTGGCCTGGAAAGATGCTTTAACAATATATTTTCTATTTAATTTATTTGAATTGGATTCTTGCCACTTCTTTGCTTTTTTTAGATTCATAAATCTCAAGTTATTACGAAAAAAAATTGAGATGATATGCGCGACTGAGAGGAATTCGGTAGCTCACTTTGGGATATGATTTTGAGATGTCACAAGAGTTGACTGATATTCTTCGTTTTGTGGAAAAACTAAGCAACCCTTGCTCCTTGTCAACGTCTCTATTGGCAAATTCGGCCAACAGGTCGGATCAGTTAGGATTGGGGTTCACGAACAGGTCGACCTTATTCAATCATTTTTTTTCTTGGTCATCTTGCACAACCCAGACTGGACCTTGTGGGGTTGACCCCACTGTAACTTAAAATGATTAATCTGATATAAAATAACATAAAAAAACAAGCTAAAAGAAAGAAAATTAATAAAAAACCGCCAAAGAAACTTTCAACAACAACAACAAAGCCTTTTCCCATACTAGACGGGGTCGGCAGCATGCATGGATATTGTTTCTTTCCAACACTTTTGTGGTCGTCCTTCTTACAGGTTCTTCTTTTGATCTTCTGTTTATATGTCCAAACCATCTTAAACGATGTTCTCTCATTTTATCCTCTATTGGTGTCACTCCTAATTTGTTTCTAATAACCTCATTATGTATACGGTCTTTTCTTGTATGACCACTCATCCATCTTAACATTTTCATTTCTGTCACAGACATCTTTTGTACATCTTTGATAAGAGAAAATTATAAAACAAAAACAATTTTGAAAAAGAAAAATTTAAAGTATATTACATATATATGTATATAAAAATTAGTTCATGCACACATCTATTAATGTTTAAATTTTTTCACTTAAGACACATATATAAGAAATCTCTCTATCAACTTGGTTTATCCTGGCTAATATAAAAGGCTCTTGAGCCATAAACCTGGATGAACAATTGCCTATCTTAACCTAAGAATCATAAACTCTCTTCGTTCCGCTATAGCATCTTTTGGTATCTCTGTAACAAAAAAAACACTAGATACAGATCTAATTTTGTAGCTATATACTTCATGAAATTAACTAAGTTAAAAGAGAAAGCCATGGCTCAAGACCACACAACTGAATCCAGATAGAACCACCGGAAGCAAAGTGACAATGCAAACCAAAGCCAACTTAGTTCTATCTGAGTCCAGCTCAAGCAACTTGGGTCGTCATTCACATCAAACTAAATTTGAACCATAACCCAACTCAAGTCCCGAGTTCCCCTGTGGTTAAGGTAGAATACAAAACCTTGAAGCATAATACACACACAGGCCATGTGCTGCGAGCAACTTAATATGTCTTGGTGCAACCATGCCATGGTAACTGGTGTATGCATTGAAGAAGAATTGACTAAGCCATGTGCAAATGCTTTGGATGATACAATAGCAAATTCAAATAGCTAAACATCATGGCAACTTCCTCAATCTGTTCCTGGCCAATGACCATCCCTATCATATTAAACCCTCGTAGCATGAAAACAACTGATACACTTAACCATACTAAGAAATTGATAATAAATATTGGCGTCGTGCATGTCAACTTCAACCCCAAACACACAGAGTTTATGAACTGATACACTTAACCATACTAATAAATGGCCTCGTGCATATCAGCTTCACACACATGCACACGCACACAAGCAAAGAGAGAGAGAGAGAGAGAAGGTGGCCATGGACCAATCATATAAATATGGCCCCTGGGATATGAATATTCCTCACCGCAATGTTTGTTCTGTTCACTTAGAACCATACGAACAAACTAGAACGAGATTTTGCTCAGTGTTTCTTCTACCTCCAAGACAAGAAAGAGAGAGAGGGAAATGGGCTCTCAGATTATAGAGATCATGAGAGAGAACGCGGAAATATACAAGGGTGTGCTTGAGTGCCAAAAGAGATCAATTCAGCTCCTTGATGAATTTGGCATCCCCAGGGGCCTACTCCCTCTCAACGACATAGTTGAGATCGGGCTGGTCCGATCCAACGGGTTCATATGGCTGAAGCAGAAGAGGAGGAAAGATCACTACTTCGAGCAGATCGGCCGCAACGTCTCTTTCGCCCCAGAGATTACAGCTTTCATCGAGCCACGGCGGATGATGAAGGTGACCGGAGTGAAGGCGAAGGAGCTGCTCCTCTGGGTGTCTGTCTGCGAAATGTCCGTAGACAGCTCTAACTCCGGCAATGTCTTGTTTAAGACATACACTGGAATTTCCCGGAAATTCCCGGCGTCTGCATTCCTGACATACTAGTGGAACTCAGTTATATTTTATAACCGATCCTGAATTTGTCATTTTTTCACATTGAATGAAACAAGAAACAGAAACTTTCCGTTTATATAGTATTTTGCTAGAACTCAATGATGTATATATTTATGTATATATATATAAAACGAGAAACTTGTTCTTGCACATTTATGTTTGACAGTGCGCACTTATACCTTTCATTTAAAAATTCCATTTAGTCAAAAACAATAAAGAGGAAGGAAAGGAGTCGGTGGTTGTCTTCTTCTGATTTTGTTTGCATCGGTTCTTTGTAACTTTTTCTCGCTATTCTAACTTCGGTATCGTGAATGGCTGACTTGACTTTTCTCTCGTGAATTGATGGTATCGTTCTCTCTCTCTCTCGGAAGTTGATATTTTCACATCTAATATAAACACCTAAATTATAATCTTTTCACATCTAATATCTAAATTTATATATTTATCAATAAAAAGTGAAGTTCATTCAAAAATCAAATTCTATATTCTTTTAAAAAGAAAAGTTAAACTATAAACAATCTAGGGACTCTTATCATATCATAATGAAAATCAAAACTCTATCCTCCAAATATTCAATCGCTTTAGGTGTTAAAATCATATAATGTTTAATAAAAATCTTAGCATTACTACTGTGCTCGTTGATAAATGTGATATCTCCACAAAAAACTATATAAGTTTAAAACCATACACTACGATAAAAAATATATATTATAATTTTTAAATAATATTATAATTTCAAACATACATGCATAATTAGAAACTCAGGAATAATGTAAATATAATTTCAATGTTAAGATCTCTACTTTGTCCAACCACTAGCTATGGTGTAAGTGTCCCTCAAACCCTCTTCTTCTTCAATCACGCGGCCTTTTCCTTTAACATGTCATGAGAAGGACCTTGACAACCGAATAATTGACTCATCAAATCCAACCCTAAGGTTTATAATGCAATATACCACACTATCATAGTTGTATGTTTACCCAATTAATCTTAGCAATATCTACACATATATCGATTTAAGGCTACCTCCTTGGTCCACCAGGGATAACCTTCCAAGCTTCTTATCTCTACATTCATTTCATGTGTTCAATTACTATGTCAAAATTAAATATCAATATATGGTTTAAATCTATTTTTGTTTAAATAAGTTATCTATTCTCGTTGACTAGTTTCACGTGTCCCCAAGCTAGCACGTGGAACCAACGAAATATTCAACATAATTCAAAACATCTACAAGCTAGCACTATCCCCTACTATCATCCACATTATTGAGCTAATACTACTATGTATAATCCAACGACTTCTCGTACCATTGTAAAAGGTAGATTTATACCAATTAATGGGTTACTCACACTCAAGCACACTAATGTTATGCATCCATATACGCAATAAACCATTTTAAATTCTATTTAATAAACCAACATATGTATAATCATTACAATCATTTCGTCATACATCATCTAAAAACAATTAAAATTACTTCTAACATGTATATGAAAAGTAACACATCCACCTACCTTAGCTTGCTATTCGGATCAAATTTCTACCCTGCTTGACCTCCTTTTAATCACTCTTATTTAGTACCTAAATCATGAAAAGAACATATTATTAATATTTTACATCCAATTGTGGATCCATCCATTCAAACCATGTAAAATTCGGATATCAAACATGTCTGAAATATTTCAAAAACCTAATCTAGATCCTTAAAGTTTTATATCTATCAAATTAAAGGATTCAAATAAATTTTGTTTAACGAAAAGTGGATCGTAGTACATGTTTTAACGATTCAGACTGAATCCGGACTTGTCTCTTCAAAAGACACCGTACCTGGACACTATTGTGTCCAACTTGACTGCACACGAGATGACATGAGTAGGACAGACATAACACATCTCTAACCCGCTGTCAACCGCCACCATCTTTTAGCCCAAGAACCACGTTTTCCGTAGTTCTTTGGGGTGACCAAGGGCCCTAACAGGTCCCTCTCCCACCGGCAACCACCGGAGAAAGATGAATCTAAAAGAGTTTCGTGACATAATTCTAAATCGGGTAATTGTTCAGCTTTCTGGTTTCCAACGACCCCAAAAGAAAGAAAAATGTAAGAAAACGCTAAAAAAACTTTGATAAGACAATTGTAAAACAAAAACAGTTTTGAAAAAGAAAAAATTAAAGTATATTACATATACATATATATAAATTAGTTCATGTACACATCTATTCATGTTTATAAATTAGTTCATGCACACATCTCTCTATCAACTTGGTTTATCCTGGCTAATATAAAAGGATCTTGAGCCATAAACATGGATGAACAAATGGCTATCTTAACTTCAGAATCATAAACTCTGTTCATTCCGCTATAGCGTCCTTTGGTATCTCTGTAACAAAAAAAAATCGATACAGATCTAATTTTGTAGTTATATACTAAACGAAATTAAGTAAGTTAAAACAGAAAGCCATAGCTCTACACAACACAACTGAATCCAGACAGAAGCCCCGGAATCACAGTAACATAGCCAACTTCGTTCTATCTGAGTCCAGCTCAAGCAACATGGTTCGTCATTCAGATCCACACTAGACTTGAACCATAACCCAACTCAAGTCCCGAGTTTCCCTGCGGTTAAGGTAGAATACAGGCCATGTGCTGCGAGCAAATTAATATGTCTTGGTGCAACCAAGCCATGGTAACTGGTGTATGCTTGGAAGAACAATTGACTAAGCCATGTGCAAATGAGCTGGATGGTACAATAGAAAATTCAAATAGCTAAACATCAAGGCAACTTCCTCAATCTGTTCTTGGCCAATGGCCATCTTTATCATATTAAACCCTCGTAGCATGAAAACAACTGATACACTTAACCATACTAAGAAATTGATAATAAATATTGGCGTCGTGCATGTCAACTTCAACCCCAAACACACAGAGTTTCTGGAACTGATACACTTAACCATACTAATCATACTAATAAATGGGCTCGTGCATATCTGTTTCACACACATGCACACAAGCAAAAGCACAGAGAGAGAGAGAGAGAAGGAGGTGGCCATGAACCAGTCATATAAATATGGCCCCTGGGATATGAATATTCCTCACCGCAATGTTTGTTCTGTTCACTTAGAACCATACGAACAAACTAGAACGAGATTTTGCTCAGTGTTTCTTCTACCTCCAAGACAAGAAAGAGAGAGAGGGAAATGGGCTCTCAGATTATAGAGATCATGAGAGAGAACGCGGAAATATACAAGGGTGTGCTTGAGTGCCAAAAGAGATCAATTCAGCTCCTTGATGAATTTGGCATCCCCAGGGGCCTACTCCCTCTCAACGACATAGTTGAGATCGGGCTGGTCCGATCCAACGGGTTCATATGGCTGAAGCAGAGGAAGAGGAAAGATCACTACTTCGAGCAGATCGGCCGCAACGTCTCTTTCGCCCCAGAGATTACAGCTTTCATCGAGCCACGGCGGATGATGAAGGTGACGGGAGTGAAGGCGAAGGAGCTGCTCCTCTGGGTGTCAGTCTGCGAAATGTCTGTAGACACCTCTAAATCCGGCAATGTCTTGTTTAAGACATACACTGGAATTTCCCGGAAATTCCCAGCGTCTGCATTCGTGACATACTAGGGGAACTAAGTTATATTGTATAACTGATCCTGAATTTGTCATTTTTCTCACATTGAATGAAACAAGAAACAGAATCTTTGTTTCTGTATAGTATTTAGGACTCAATTACGTGTGCATATATATATATAAAGAGAGAGTGGGACTTGTGCTTGCACATGTATATTTGACAGTGTGCACTTATACCTCTCATTTAAAAATACTTTTTAAGATCCTGAATATAATTGGTAAATATAACGTTTCTAAAATTTCGTCCTAAAAAGATGGGATTATAAATAATAAGTTGCTGATATATATATATATATATATATATATATATATGGGAAGTCAGATCCGCTACATAGTTGACATGTCCACTTATTACTATTGAATAGTCTCAATGTGATTTATACATTAAGTTTCCTTGGAAGATAATATTATTATATTCATATCTTGGAAGATGACTAAGCAATATTATCTGACAAAATCCAATTGAGTATATATATATTTGTGTGTGTATGCGATTGGAAAATGGGTAGAAGGGGATACTGTTTTGTAGCATGGGAGCTCCTGCTCTCTACTACGGATGCAGGTTCGACTCATCAATAATCGGGCCATACAACTTTGGCATGGGTCCCCAACTTCACAATTAAAGAAGAAAAAGTTCACCATTGTATACTTTCTTTTTGTCTTCAACAGTTTTTTGTGAAGAATTTGAAAGAAATATGCATCAAAAACTGCCTTATTTTACTGTCGGAAAAGAAACGGTCTCTTATTTTGTCAAGAAAAACTCCATTTGGTATAAAACAATAAAGAGGAAGAAAAGGAGTCAGTTGTCGTCGTCGCCTTCTGATTTGGTGTTCTCAATCATGGCTGAGTTTGCATCCGTTCTGGTAACCTTTTCCCGCGATTCTAATGAGGGTATCGTGAATGGCTGACTTGGCATTTAACGTGTGAATTGATGGCATCGTTCTCTCTCTCTCTCTCTGTGAAATTGATATTATTTGCTGTGAGGGAGACTGTGGATTAATTATGCAGATTAATTACCTTGGTTGGAAGCATGGTGTATCCGGAATCTGGCGTGAAAGCGGCTGTTTTCCTAGTGTCAACATCTCTTTAGGAAGGGTATAGTTTGAAGAATAGACGACGTCATGTGCCATGTGCACCAGATAGAAATTCGTCCACAGTTTCAGGGTTCAAGTGTTCCTGAACGGCCGTTCCTTGTCGATCATCGTCTTGGCCGGCCAAAAAATGTATATGCATGACTGTCATGCATCTCGCGATGTATGAGAGTAACTACCCCACTGAAACATAAAAAAAATAAATCAACAAGCGCATTGTTTTTGTTTTCTAGGAGCCTTCTGCATTTATGCCAATGTGTAGTGAAAATATCATGCAGATCATTTTGCCTAAATACCGAGAGAAGAGAATATCCGCCAGAAACCCACTTTAATTTAAATGTAAAATTAAAACTCCAAATAACCTTAATCAACTAGAACAGTGAATATCAGTCTAAACTTACCTTCTTTGTTTGTATAACTATATAATGCTCAAACACTTACCTTCATGTGGTTTGAAGGCTCGGCTTTACAGTGAACCCCGAGGTCTGCCTGATCTGCGCGACTTAGAATTCAAAGGGACACTTTGGTATTTGATTTTGACATCTCACATGCATAACTGAAGCAAAAGAAGCGACTGCGGCGTCGGCACGAGAAATCCACCCTCCTTATTATGTTGCTAGGCATGTTCCTGGGGTGGTCACTCTCCGGCACGTTCACTCTCTCTTTCTCTCTCTCTCGATAGAGAGAAGTTGACATGCATGAGGCCAGTGCCTATTGCTATTAGCATGGTTAAGTATCAGTTGCTATCATGCAACATGCTATCCGTAAGCAATTCTCACACGAATATTTAAAGGAGCTCGTGCACGTCAACTTCATCCAAAGAGAGAGAGAGGGAGGCGACCATACACTTACAGTATAAATATGGTCTCTGAGTAATGCAGATTCCTCATCCGGTTGTTTGTTTACTGCTATAATCATACAGAGAGAGAACGAGAGATAGCTCAGTATTTCTTCTAGATCAAATAGGAAAAGATTAAAAACAGATAGAGGGAATGGGTTCTCAGATGATTGATTTCATGAGAGAAAAAGCATTGGTATACAAGGGTGAACTCGAGTGCCAGAAGAGATCAATACAACTCCTTGATGAGTTCGGCATCCCGAGGGGCCTGCTCCCTCTCAACAACATCGTTGAAGTCGGGTTCGTTCGGTCCGAGGGGTTCATATGGCTTAAGCAGAGGAAGAGGAAGGATCATTACTTCGAGCAAATCAGCCGGAACGTCTCTTTCTCCCCTGAAATTACGGCCTTCATCGAGCCGAGGAGGATGAGGAAGGTGATAGGCGTGAAGGCAAAGGAGCTCCTCATATGGGTATCCGTCACCGAGATGTCTGTGGACAGCTCTACATCGGGCAATGTCTTGTTTAAGACGAATACTGGAATTTCTCGGGAATTCCCAGCCACTGCCTTTGTCTAAACGGAGAACATCTCACGATTGGTAGAACTTAATGTATATTCCAAAACTCAGATAGTCGTGAACTTATGATATTTTGGCCTGGAAAGATGCTTTAACTCTATATTTTCTATTTAATTTATTTGAATTGGATTCTTGCCACTTCTTTGCTTTTTTTAGATTCATAAATCTCAAGTTATTACAAAAAAAATTGAGATGATATGCGCGACTGAGAGGAATTCGGTAGCTCACTTTGGGATATGATTTTGAGATGTCACAAGAGTTGACTGATATTCTTCGTTTTGTGGAAAAACTAAGCAACCCTTGCTCCTTGTCAACGTCTCTATTGGCAAATTCGGCCAACAGGTCGGATCAGTTAGGATTGGGGTTCACGAACAGGTCGACCTTATTCAATCATTTTTTTTCTTGGTCATCTTGCACAACCCAGACTGGACCTTGTGGGGTTGACCCCACTGTAACTTAAAATGATTAATCTGATATAAAATAACATAAAAAAACAAGGTAAAATAAAGAAAATTAATAAAAAACCGCCAAAGAAACTTTCAACAACAACAACAAAGCCTTTTCCCATACTAGACGGGGTTGGCTGCATGCATGGATATTGTTTCTTTCCAACACTTTTGTGGTCGTCCTTCTTACAGGTTCTTCTTTTGATCTTCTGTCTATATGTCCAAACCATCTTAAACGATGTTCTCTCATTTTATCCTCTATTGGTGTCACTCCTAATTTGTTTCTAATAACCTCATTATGTGTACGGTCTTTTCTTGTATGACCACTCATCCAACTTAACATTTTCATTTCTGTCACAGACATCTTTTGTACATCTTTGATAAGACAAAATTATAAAACAAAAACAATTTTGAAAAAGAAAAATTTAAAGTATATTACATATATATATATATATATGTATATAAAAATTAGTTCATGCACACATCTATTAATGTTTAAATTTTTTCACTTAAGACACATATATAAGAAATCTCTCTATCAACTTGGTTTATCCTGGCTAATATAAAAGGCTCTTGAGCCATAAACCTGGATGAACAATTGCCTATCTTAACCTAAGAATCATAAACTCTCTTCGTTCCGCTATAGCATCTTTTAGTATCTCTGTAACAAAAAAAACACTAGATACAGATCTAATTTTGTAGCTATATACTTAATGAAATTAACTAAGTTAAAAGAGAAAGCCATGGCTCAAGACCACACAACTGAATCCAGATAGAACCACCGGAAGCAAAGTGACAATGCAAACCAAAGCCAACTTAGTTCTATCTGAGTCCAACTCAAGCAACTTGGGTCGTCATTCACAACAACAACAACTAAGCCTTTTTCCATACTAGACGGGGTCGGCTACATGGATTCTTTGTTTCCACAGATCTCTATCGTGTGCCATGTTAGCAGTTAACTCACAATAAGCTAGATCATTCTTTATTGTTTCTTTCCAACACTTTTGTGGTCGTCCTCTACCTCTTTTAATACTTTCCAAATTTAGTTTTTCTAACCTTCTTACAGGTTCTTCTTTTGATCTTCTTTCTATATGTCCAAACCATCTTAAACGATGTTCTCTCATTTTCTCTATTGGTGCCACTCCTAATTTGTTTCTAATAACCTCATTATGTATACGGTCTTTTCTTGTATGACCACTCATCCATCTCAACATCTTCATTTCTGTCACTGACATCTTTTGTACGTGTTGATGATTAACTGCCCAACACTAAGAACCATAAAACATGGCAGGCCTAACTGCTGCTCTATAATATTTACCTTTTAATTTTAATGGTATCTTCTTATTACAAAGAATACCTGATGCTCCTCTCCATTTTAACCAACCAGCATTAATTCTATGTGTAACATCTCCATCAATTCTTCCATCACTATGAAAAATTGACCCTAGGTATTTAAAAGTTTCCTTTTGGGGCATGCAATGTGTGCCAATTTTAATTTCTATGTCCTCTGAAGTAGCCAAATGATCAAACTTACATTCCATATATTCTGTCTTTGTTCTACTAAGTTGGAGGCCTTTGCTTTCTAATGTTTCTCTCCATAGTTCCAATTTTCTATTAACTTTTTCCTTAGACTCCTCCACTAATACAATGTCATCTGCAAATAACATACACCAAGGTACTTCATCTTGAATATGTTTTGTTAACTCATCCATCACCGTTATAAATAAGTATGGACTTAAAGTTGATCCTTGATGTAACCCAATATTAACTTCAAAGAAGTCTGTCGTTCCTTCATGAGTCCTCACACATGTTTTTGCACCATCATACATGTCTCTTATAAGGTTAATATATGTCAATGGGATACCTCTTTTTTCCAAAGTTCTCCAAAGAACCTCCCTCGGTACCCTATCATAAGCTTTTTCTAGATCAATAAATATCATGTGAAGGTCTTTCTTTTTTGCTCTAAAATGTTCCATAAGACGTCTCAAAAGGTGAATCGCTTCAATAGTAGATCTACCTGGCATAAATCCAAATTGGTTCTCTGTTGTACTTGATACTTGTCTTAACCTACGTTCGATAATTCTTTCCCATAATTTCATAGTGTGACTCATTAACTTGATGCCTCGATAATTCACACAATTTTGAATGTCTCCCTTGTTCTTATATACGGGTATAAGTGTACTTGCTCTCCATTCCTCGAGCATCTTTTGGTTTTTCCATATTTCATTAAATAGTCTTGTGAGCCAAGTGATTCCTATTTCTCCTAGTATTTTCCAAACTTCTATAGGAATATTATCTGGTCCTACCGATTTACCACTCTTCATATGTTTAAGAGCCTCTTTGACTTCATTCTTTTGAATACGTTGGTAGAAATTGTGGTTTATATACTTTTCTGACTTGGCTAAATCTCCTAAACTAATACTAACATCTTTATTTTCATTAAAAAGATTATAAAAATAGTTTTTCCATCTATTTCTTATATCATCATTTGCCACTAGATTTTTTTCATCCTCGTCTTTTATGCATCTAACATAATTAAGATCTTTAGTTTTCTTATCTCTAGCCCTAGCTATACTAAAAATATCTCTTTCACCCTCTTTTGAGTTGAGTTTTTTTATATAAGTCATCCCAAATCTTAGCTTTTGCTTCACTAACGGCCTTTTTTGCTTCCATCTTTGCTTTCTTATAAGCTTCTAAAGTTTCACTAGTTTTCTTAGCATAATGTAATTTGTAACATGCTCTCTTTGCCTTGATTTTATTTTGTACTACTTCACTCCACCACCAAGCTTTCTTTGTGCCGGTACACCTCCCTTAGATACCCCTAACACATCTTTCGCCACTTTCCTAATATGTATAGCCATATTGTTCCACATATCAGAGGGTGTACCAACATAATTCCAAACATCTCCTTGAAGGACTTTCTGTTTAAATATATCTTCTTTCTCGCTTTTAAGGTTCCACCATTTAGTCCGAATAGCTCGATGCACTCTTTTCTTCTTTGTCCATTTTTTTATTTGTAAATCCATAACTAAAAGTCGATGTTGGGTGGTTAAGTTTTCTCCTCGAATTGCCTTACAATCTTTACAACACGCTCTATCTTTTTTTCTACAAATAAAGTAATCAATTTGTGTTGGTCGGTCGTCATTCAGATCAAACTAAATTTGAACCATAACCCAACTCAAGTCCCGAGTTCCCCTGTGGTTAAGGTAGAATACAAAACCTGGAAGCATAATACACACACAGGCCATGTGCTGCGAGCAACTTAATATGTCTTGGTGCAACCATGCCATGGTAACTGGTGTATGCATTGAAGAAGAATTGACTAAGCCATGTGCAAATGCTTTGGATGATACAATAGCAAATTCAAATAGCTAAACATCATGGCAACTTCCTCAATCTGTTCCTGGCCAATGACCATCCCTATCATATTAAACCCTCGTAGCATGAAAACAACTGATACACTTAACCATACTAAGAAATTGATAATAAATATTGGCGTCGTGCATGTCAACTTCAACCCCAAACACACAGAGTTTATGAACTGATACACTTAACCATACTAATAAATGGCCTCGTGCATATCAGCTTCACACACATGCACACGCACACAAGCAAAGAGAGAGAGAGAGAGGAGGTGGCCATGGACCAATCATATAAATATGGCCCCTGGGATATGAATATTCCTCACCGCAATGTTTGTTCTGTTCACTTAGAACCATACGAACAAACTAGAACGAGATTTTGCTCAGTGTTTCTTCTACCTCCAAGACAAGAAAGAGAGAGAGGGAAATGGGCTCTCAGATTATAGAGATCATGAGAGAGACGCGGAAATATACAAGGGTGTGCTTGAGTGCCAAAAGAGATCAATTCAGCTCCTTGATGAATTTGGCATCCCCAGGGGCCTACTCCCTCTCAACGACATAGTTGAGATCGGGCTGGTCCGATCCAACGGGTTCATATGGCTGAAGCAGAAGAGGAGGAAAGATCACTACTTCGAGCAGATCGGCCGCAACGTCTCTTTCGCCCCAGAGATTACAGCTTTCATCGAGCCACGGCGGATGATGAAGGTGACCGGAGTGAAGGCGAAGGAGCTGCTCCTCTGGGTGTCTGTCTGCGAAATGTCCGTAGACAGCTCTAACTCCGGCAATGTCTTGTTTAAGACATACACTGGAATTTCCCGGAAATTCCCGGCGTCTGCATTCCTGACATACTAGTGGAACTCAGTTATATTTTATAACCGATCCTGAATTTGTCATTTTTTCACATTGAATGAAACAAGAAACAGAAATTTTCCGTTTATATAGTATTTTGCTAGAACTCAATGATGTATATATATATATATATATAAAACGAGAAACTTGTTCTTGCACATTTATGTTTGACAGTGCGCACTTATACCTTTCATTTAAAAATTCCATTTAGTCAAAAACAATAAAGAGGAAGGAAAGGAGTCGGTGGTTGTCTTCTTCTGATTTTGTTTGCATCGGTTCTTTGTAACTTTTTCTCGCTATTCTAACTTCGGTATCGTGAATGGCTCACTTGACTTTTCTCTCGTGAATTGATGGTATCGTTCTCTCTCTCTCTCGGAAGTTGATATTTTCACATCTAATATAAACACCTAAATTATAATCTTTTCACATCTAATATCTAAATTTATATATTTATCAATAAAAAGTGAAGTTCATTCAAAAATCAAATTCTATATTCTTTTAAAAAGAAAAGTTAAACTATAAACAATCTAGGGACTCTTATCATATCATAATGAAAATCAAAACTCTATCCTCCAAATATTCAATCGCTTTAGGTGTTAAAATCATATAATGTTTAATAAAAATCTTAGCATTACTACTGTGCTCGTTGATAAATGTGATATCTCCACAAAAAACTATATAAGTTTAAAACCATACACTACGATAAAAAATATATATTATAATTTTTAAATAATATTATAATTTCAAACATACATGCATAATTAGAAACTCAGGAATAATGTAAATATAATTTCAATGTTAAGATCTCTACTTTGTCCAACCACTAGCTATGGTGTAAGTGTCCCTCAAACCCTCTTCTTCTTCAATCACGCGGCCTTTTCCTTTAACATGTCATGAGAAGGACCTTGACAACCGAATAATTGACTCATCAAATCCAACCCTAAGGTTTATAATGCAATATACCACACTATCATAGTTGTATGTTTACCCAATTAATCTTAGCAATATCTACACATATATCGATTTAAGGCTACCTCCTTGGTCCACCAGGGATAACCTTCCAAGCTTCTTATCTCTACATTCATTTCATGTGTTCAATTACTATGTCAAAATTAAATATCAATATATGGTTTAAATCTATTTTTGTTTAAATAAGTTATCTATTCTCGTTGACTAGTTTCACGTGTCCCCAAGCTAGCACGTGGAACCAACGAAATATTCAACATAATTCAAAACATCTACAAGCTAGCACTATCCCCTACTATCATCCACATTATTGAGCTAATACTACTATGTATAATCCAACGACTTCTCGTACCATTGTAAAAGGTAGATTTATACCAATTAATGGGTTACTCACACTCAAGCACACTAATGTTATGCATCCATATACGCAATAAACCATTTTAAATTCTATTTAATAAACCAACATATGTATAATCATTACAATCATTTCGTCATACATCATCTAAAAACAATTAAAATTACTTCTAACATGTATATGAAAAGTAACACATCCACCTACCTTAGCTTGCTATTCGGATCAAATTTCTACCCTGCTTGACCTCCTTTTAATCACTCTTATTTAGTACCTAAATCATGAAAAGAACATATTATTAATATTTTACATCCAATTGTGGATCCATCCATTCAAACCATGTAAAATTCGGATATCAAACATGTCTGAAATATTTCAAAAACCTAATCTAGATCCTTAAAGTTTTATATCTATCAAATTAAAGGATTCAAATAAATTTTGTTTAACGAAAAGTGGATCGTAGTACATGTTTTAACGATTCAGACTGAATCCGGACTTGTCTCTTCAAAAGACACCGTACCTGGACACTATTGTGTCCAACTTGACTGCACACGAGATGACATGAGTAGGACAGACATAACACATCTCTAACCCGCTGTCAACCGCCACCATCTTTTAGCCCAAGAACCACGTTTTCCGTAGTTCTTTGGGGTGACCAAGGGCCCTAACAGGTCCCTCTCCCACCGGCAACCACCGGAGAAAGATGAATCTAAAAGAGTTTCGTGACATAATTCTAAATCGGGTAATTGTTCAGCTTTCTGGTTTCCAACGACCCCAAAAGAAAGAAAAATGTAAGAAAACGCTAAAAAAACTTTGATAAGACAATTGTAAAACAAAAACAGTTTTGAAAAAGAAAAAATTAAAGTATATTACATATACATATATATAAATTAGTTCATGTACACATCTATTCATGTTTATAAATTAGTTCATGCACACATCTCTCTATCAACTTGGTTTATCCTGGCTAATATAAAAGGATCTTGAGCCATAAACATGGATGAACAAATGGCTATCTTAACTTCAGAATCATAAACTCTGTTCATTCCGCTATAGCGTCCTTTGGTATCTCTGTAACAAAAAAAAATCGATACAGATCTAATTTTGTAGTTATATACTAAACGAAATTAAGTAAGTTAAAACAGAAAGCCATAGCTCTACACAACACAACTGAATCCAGACAGAAGCCCCGGAATCACAGTAACATAGCCAACTTCGTTCTATCTGAGTCCAGCTCAAGCAACATGGTTCGTCATTCAGATCCACACTAGACTTGAACCATAACCCAACTCAAGTCCCGAGTTTCCCTGCGGTTAAGGTAGAATACAGGCCATGTGCTGCGAGCAAATTAATATGTCTTGGTGCAACCAAGCCATGGTAACTGGTGTATGCTTGGAAGAACAATTGACTAAGCCATGTGCAAATGAGCTGGATGGTACAATAGAAAATTCAAATAGCTAAACATCAAGGCAACTTCCTCAATCTGTTCTTGGCCAATGGCCATCTTTATCATATTAAACCCTCGTAGCATGAAAACAACTGATACACTTAACCATACTAAGAAATTGATAATAAATATTGGCGTCGTGCATGTCAACTTCAACCCCAAACACACAGAGTTTCTGGAACTGATACACTTAACCATACTAATCATACTAATAAATGGGCTCGTGCATATCTGTTTCACACACATGCACACAAGCAAAAGCACAGAGAGAGAGAGAGAGAGAAGGAGGTGGCCATGAACCAGTCATATAAATATGGCCCCTGGGATATGAATATTCCTCACTGCAATGTTTGTTCTGTTCACTAAGAACCATACGAACAAACTAGAACGAGATTTTGCTCAGTGTTTCTTCTACCTCCAAGACAAGAAAGAGAGAGAGGGAAATGGGCTCTCAGATTATAGAGATCATGAGAGAGAACGCGGAAATATACAAGGGTGTGCTTGAGTGCCAAAAGAGATCAATTCAGCTCCTTGATGAATTTGGCATCCCCAGGGGCCTACTCCCTCTCAACGACATAGTTGAGATCGGGCTGGTCCGATCCAACGGGTTCATATGGCTGAAGCAGAGGAAGAGCAAAGATCACTACTTTGAGCAGATCGGCCGCAACGTCTCTTTCGCCCCAGAGATTACAGCTTTCATCGAGCCACGGCGGATGATGAAGGTGACGGGAGTGAAGGCGAAGGAGCTGCTCCTCTGGGTGTCAGTCTGCGAAATGTCTGTAGACACCTCTAAATCCGGCAATGTCTTGTTTAAGACATACACTGGAATTTCCCGGAAATTCCCAGCGTCTGCATTCGTGACATACTAGGGGAACTAAGTTATATTGTATAACTGATCCTGAATTTGTCATTTTTCTCACATTGAATGAAACAAGAAACAGAATCTTTGTTTCTGTATAGTATTTAGGACTCAATTACGTGTGCATATATATATAAAGAGAGAGTGGGACTTGTGCTTGCACATGTATATTTGACAGTGTGCACTTATACCACTCATTTAAAGATACTTTTTAAGATCCTGAATATAATTGGTAAATATAACGTTTCTAAAATTTCGTCCTAAAAAGATGGGATTATAAATAATAAGTTGCTGATATATATATATATATATATATATATATATATATATATATATGGGAAGTCAGATCCGCTACATAGTTGACATGTCCACTTATTACTATTGAATAGTCTCAATGTGATTTATACATTAAGTTTCCTTGGAAGATAATATTATTATATTCATATCTTGGAATCTGACAAAATCCAATTGAGTATATATATATTTGTGTGTGTATGCGATTGGAAAATGGGTGGAAGGGGATACTGTTTTGTAGCATGGGAGCTCCTGCTCTCTACTACGGATGCAGGTTCGACTCATCAATAATCGGGCCATACAACTTTGGCATGGGTCCCCAACTTCACAATTAAAGAAGAAAAAGTTCACCATTGTATACTTTCTTTTTGTCTTCAACAGTTTTTTGTGAAGAATTAGAAAGAAATATGCATCAAAAACTGCCTTATTTTACTGTCGGAAAAGAAACGGTCTCTTATTTTGTCAAGAAAAACTCCATTTGGTATCAAACAATAAAGAGGAAGAAAAGGAGTCAGTTGTCGTCGTCGCCTTCTGATTTGGTGTTCTCAATCATGGCTGAGTTTGCATCCGTTCTGGTAACCTTTTCCCGCGATTCTAATGAGGGTATCGTGAATGGCTGACTTGGCATTTAACGTGTGAATTGATGGCATCGTTCTCTCTCTCTCTCTCTGTGAAATTGATATTATTTGCTGTGAGGGAGACTGTGGATTAATTATGCAGATTAATTACCTTGGTTGGAAGCATGGTGTATCCGGAATCTGGCGTGAAAGCGGCTGTTTTCCTAGTGTCAACATCTCTTTAGGAAGGGTATAGTTTGAAGAATAGACGACGTCATGTGCCATGTGCACCAGATAGAAATTCGTCCACAGTTTCAGGGTTCAAGTGTTCCTGAACGGCCGTTCCTTGTCGATCATCGTCTTGGCCGGCCAAAAAATGTATATGCATGACTGTCATGCATCTCGCGATGTATGAGAGTAACTACCCCACTGAAACATAAAAAAAATAAATCAACAAGCGCATTGTTTTTGTTTTCTAGGAGCCTTCTGCATTTATGCCAATGTGTAGTGAAAATATCATGCAGATCATTTTGCCTAAATACCGAGAGAAGAGAATATCCGCCAGAAACCCACTTTAATTTAAATGTAAAATTAAAACTCCAAATAACCTTAATCAACTAGAACAGTGAATATCAGTCTAAACTTACCTTCTTTGTTTGTATAACTATATAATGCTCAAACACTTACCTTCATGTGGTTTGAAGGCTCGGCTTTACAGTGAACCCCGAGGTCTGCCTGATCTGCGCGACTTAGAATTCAAAGGGACACTTTGGTATTTGATTTTGACATCTCACATGCATAACTGAAGCAAAAGAAGCGACTGCGGCGTCGGCACGAGAAATCCACCCTCCTTATTATGTTGCTAGGCATGTTCCTGGGGTGGTCACTCTCCGGCACGTTCACTCTCTCTTTCTCTCTCTCTCGATAGAGAGAAGTTGACATGCATGAGGCCAGTGCCTATTGCTATTAGCATGGTTAAGTATCAGTTGCTATCATGCAACATGCTATCCGTAAGCAATTCTCACACGAATATTTAAAGGAGCTCGTGCACGTCAACTTCATCCAAAGAGAGAGAGAGAGGGAGGCGACCATACACTTACAGTATAAATATGGTCTCTGAGTAATGCAGATTCCTCATCCGGTTGTTTGTTTACTGCTATAATCATACAGAGAGAGAACGAGAGATAGCTCAGTATTTCTTCTAGATCAAATAGGAAAAGATTAAAAACAGATAGAGGGAATGGGTTCTCAGATGATTGATTTCATGAGAGAAAAAGCATTGGTATACAAGGGTGAACTCGAGTGCCAGAAGAGATCAATACAACTCCTTGATGAGTTCGGCATCCCGAGGGGCCTGCTCCCTCTCAACAACATCGTTGAAGTCGGGTTCGTTCGGTCCGAGGGGTTCATATGGCTTAAGCAGAGGAAGAGGAAGGATCATTACTTCGAGCAAATCAGCCGGAACGTCTCTTTCTCCCCTGAAATTACGGCCTTCATCGAGCCGAGGAGGATGAGGAAGGTGATAGGCGTGAAGGCAAAGGAGCTCCTCATATGGGTATCCGTCACCGAGATGTCTGTGGACAGCTCTACATCGGGCAATGTCTTGTTTAAGACGAATACTGGAATTTCTCGGGAATTCCCAGCCACTGCCTTTGTCTAAACGGAGAACATCTCACGATTGGTAGAACTTAATGTATATTCCAAAACTCAGATAGTCGTGAACTTATGATATTTTGGCCTGGAAAGATGCTTTAACTCTATATTTTCTATTTAATTTATTTGAATTGGATTCTTGCCACTTCTTTGCTTTTTTTAGATTCATAAATCTCAAGTTATTACAAAAAAAAATTGAGATGATATGCGCGACTGAGAGGAATTCGGTAGCTCACTTTGGGATATGATTTTGAGATGTCACAAGAGTTGACTGATATTCTTCGTTTTGTGGAAAAACTAAGCAACCCTTGCTCCTTGTCAACGTCTCTATTGGCAAATTCGGCCAACAGGTCGGATCAGTTAGGATTGGGGTTCACGAACAGGTCGACCTTATTCAATCATTTTTTTTCTTGGTCATCTTGCACAACCCAGACTGGACCTTGTGGGGTTGACCCCACTGTAACTTAAAATGATTAATCTGATATAAAATAACATAAAAAAACAAGGTAAAATAAAGAAAATTAATAAAAAACCGCCAAAGAAACTTTCAACAACAACAACAAAGCCTTTTCCCATACTAGACGGGGTCGGCTGCATGCATGGATATTGTTTCTTTCCAACACTTTTGTGGTCGTCCTTCTTACAGGTTCTTCTTTTGATCTTCTGTCTATATGTCCAAACCATCTTAAACGATGTTCTCTCATTTTATCCTCTATTGGTGTCACTCCTAATTTGTTTCTAATAACCTCATTATGTGTACGGTCTTTTCTTGTATGACCACTCATCCAACTTAACATTTTCATTTCTGTCACAGACATCTTTTGTACATCTTTGATAAGACAAAATTATAAAACAAAAACAATTTTGAAAAAGAAAAATTTAAAGTATATTACATATATATATATATATATGTATATAAAAATTAGTTCATGCACACATCTATTAATGTTTAAATTTTTTCACTTAAGACACATATATAAGAAATCTCTCTATCAACTTGGTTTATCCTGGCTAATATAAAAGGCTCTTGAGCCATAAACCTGGATGAACAATTGCCTATCTTAACCTAAGAATCATAAACTCTCTTCGTTCCGCTATAGCATCTTTTGGTATCTCTGTAACAAAAAAAATACTACATACAGATCTAATTTTGTAGCTATATACTTAATGAAATTAACTAAGTTAAAAGAGAAAGCCATGGCTCAAGACCACACAACTGAATCCAGATAGAACCACCGGAAGCAAAGTGACAATGCAAACCAAAGCCAACTTAGTTCTATCTGAGTCCAGCTCAAGCAACTTGGGTCGTCATTCACAACAACAACAACTAAGCCTTTTTCCATACTAGACGGGGTCGGCTACATGGATTCTTTGTTTCCACAGATCTCTATCGTGTGCCATGTTAGCAGTTAACTCACAATAAGCTAGATCATTCTTTATTGTTTCTTTCCAACACTTTTGTGGTCGTCCTCTACCTCTTTTAATACTTTCCAAATTTAGTTTTTCTAACCTTCTTACAGGTTCTTCTTTTGATCTTCTTTCTATATGTCCAAACCATCTTAAACGATGTTCTCTCATTTTCTCTATTGGTGCCACTCCTAATTTGTTTCTAATAACCTCATTATGTATACGGTCTTTTCTTGTATGACCACTCATCCATCTCAACATCTTCATTTCTGTCACTGACATCTTTTGTACGTGTTGATGATTAACTGCCCAACACTAAGAACCATAAAACATGGCAGGCCTAACTGCTGCTCTATAATATTTACCTTTTAATTTTAATGGTATCTTCTTATCACAAAGAATACTTGATGCTCCTCTCCATTTTAACCAACCAGCATTAATTCTATGTGTAACATCTCCATCAATTCTTCCATCACTATGAAAAATTGACCCTAGGTATTTAAAAGTTTCCTTTTGGGGCATGCAATGTGTGCCAATTTTAATTTCTATGTCCTCTGAAGTAGCCAAATGATCAAACTTACATTCCATATATTCTGTCTTTGTTCTACTAAGTTGGAGGCCTTTGCTTTCTAATGTTTCTCTCCATAGTTCCAATTTTCTATTAACTTTTTCCTTAGACTCCTCCACTAATACAATGTCATCTGCAAATAACATACACCAAGGTACTTCATCTTGAATATGTTTTGTTAACTCATCCATCACCGTTATAAATAAGTATGGACTTAAAGTTGATCCTTGATGTAACCCAATATTAACTTCAAAGAAGTCTGTCGTTCCTTCATGAGTCCTCACACATGTTTTTGCACCATCATACATGTCTCTTATAAGGTTAATATATGTCAATGGGATACCTCTTTTTTCCAAAG
This sequence comes from Brasenia schreberi, assembly GCA_036023115.1. Classification (NCBI taxonomy): domain Eukaryota; kingdom Viridiplantae; phylum Streptophyta; class Magnoliopsida; order Nymphaeales; family Cabombaceae; genus Brasenia; species Brasenia schreberi. The sequence continues at coordinate 18,258,437 of JAYKKT010000065.1, read as the reverse complement.
TTCTCCAAAGAACCTCCCTCGGTACCCTATCATAAGCTTTTTCTAGATCAATAAATATCATGTGAAGGTCTTTCTTTTTTGCTCTAAAATGTTCCATAAGACGTCTCAAAAGGTGAATCGCTTCAATAGTAGATCTACCTGGCATAAATCCAAATTGGTTCTCTGTTGTACTTGATACTTGTCTTAACCTACGTTCGATAATTCTTTCCCATAATTTCATAGTGTGACTCATTAACTTGATACCTCGATAATTCGCACAATTTTGAATGTCTCTCTTGTTCTTATATACGGGTATAAGTGTACTTGCTCTCCATTCCTCGAGCATCTTTTGGTTTTTCCATATTTCATTAAATAGTCTTGTGAGCCAAGTGATTCCCATTTCTCCTAGTATTTTCCAAACTTCTATAGGAATGTTATCTGGTCCTACCGATTTACCACTCTTCATATGTTTAAGAGCCTCTTTGACTTCATTCTTTTGAATACGTCGGTAGAAATTGTGGTTTATATACTTTTCTGACTTGGCTAAATCTCCTAAACTAATACTAACATCTTTATTTTCATTAAAAAGATTATAAAAATAGTTTTTCCATCTATTTCTTATATCATCATTTGCCACTAGAATTTTTTCATCCTCGTCTTTTATGCATCTAACATAATTAAGATCTTTAGTTTTCTTATCTCTAGCCCTAGCTATACTAAAAATATCTCTTTCACCCTCTTTTGAGTTGAGTTTTTTTATATAAGTCATCCCAAATCTTAGCTTTTGCTTCACTAACGGCCTTTTTTGCTTCCTTCTTTGCTTTCTTATAAGCTTCTAAAGTTTCACTAGTTTTCTTAGCATAATGTAATTTGTAACATGCACTCTTTGCCTTGATTTTATTTTGTACTACTTCACTCCACCACCAAGCTTTTTTTGTGCTGGTACACCTCCCTTAGATACCCCTAACACATCTTTCGCCACTTTCCTAATATGTATAGCCATATTGTTCCACATATCAGAGGATGTACCAACATAATTCCAAACATCTCCTTGAAAGACTTTCTGTTTAAATATATCTTCTTTCTCGCTTTTAAGGTTCCACCATTTAGTCCGAATAGCTCGATGCACTCTTTTCTTCTTTGTCCATTTTTTTATTTGTAAATCCATAACTAAAAGTCGATGTTGGGTGGTTAAGTTTTCTCCTCGAATTACCTTACAATCTTTACAACACGCTCTATCTTTTTTTCTACAAATAAAGTAATCAATTTGTGTTGGTGGGTCGTCATTCAGATCAAACTAAATTTGAACCATAACCCAACTCAAGTCCCGAGTTCCCCTGTGGTTAAGGTAGAATACAAAACCTGGAAGCATAATACACACACAGGCCATGTGCTGCGAGCAACTTAATATGTCTTGGTGCAACCATGCCATGGTAACTGGTGTATGCATTGAAGAAGAATTGACTAAGCCATGTGCAAATGCTTTGGATGATACAATAGCAAATTCAAATAGCTAAACATCATGGCAACTTCCTCAATCTGTTCCTGGCCAATGACCATCCCTATCATATTAAACCCTCGTAGCATGAAAACAACTGATACACTTAACCATACTAAGAAATTGATAATAAATATTGGCGTCGTGCATGTCAACTTCAACCCCAAACACACAGAGTTTATGAACTGATACACTTAACCATACTAATAAATGGCCTCGTGCATATCAGCTTCACACACATGCACACGCACACAAGCAAAGAGAGAGAGAGAGAGAGAAGGAGGTGGCCATGGACCAATCATATAAATATGGCCCCTGGGATATGAATATTCCTCACCGCAATGTTTGTTCTGTTCACTTAGAACCATACGAACAAACTAGAACGAGATTTTGCTCAGTGTTTCTTCTACCTCCAAGACAAGAAAGAGAGAGAGGGAAATGGGCTCTCAGATTATAGAGATCATGAGAGAGAACGCGGAAATATACAAGGGTGTGCTTGAGTGCCAAAAGAGATCAATTCAGCTCCTTGATGAATTTGGCATCCCCAGGGGCCTACTCCCTCTCAACGACATAGTTGAGATCGGGCTGGTCCGATCCAACGGGTTCATATGGCTGAAGCAGAAGAGGAGGAAAGATCACTACTTCGAGCAGATCGGCCGCAACGTCTCTTTCGCCCCAGAGATTACAGCTTTCATCGAGCCACGGCGGATGATGAAGGTGACCGGAGTGAAGGCGAAGGAGCTGCTCCTCTGGGTGTCTGTCTGCGAAATGTCCGTAGACAGCTCTAACTCCGGCAATGTCTTGTTTAAGACATACACTGGAATTTCCCGGAAATTCCCGGCGTCTGCATTCCTGACATACTAGTGGAACTCAGTTATATTTTATAACCGATCCTGAATTTGTCATTTTTTCACATTGAATGAAACAAGAAACAGAAACTTTCCGTTTATATAGTATTTTGCTAGAACTCAATGATGTATATATATATATATATATATATATATATATATATATATATATATATAAAACGAGAAACTTGTTCTTGCACATTTATGTTTGACAGTGCGCACTTATACCTTTCATTTAAAAATTCCATTTAGTCAAAAACAATAAAGAGGAAGGAAAGGAGTCGGTGGTTGTCTTCTTCTGATTTTGTTTGCATCGGTTCTTTGTAACTTTTTCTCGCTATTCTAACTTCGGTATCGTGAATGGCTGACTTGACTTTTCTCTCGTGAATTGATGGTATCGTTCTCTCTCTCTCTCTCGGAAGTTGATATTTTCACATCTAATATAAACACCTAAATTATAATCTTTTCACATCTAATATCTAAATTTATATATTTATCAATAAAAAGTGAAGTTCATTCAAAAATCAAATTCTATATTCTTTTAAAAAGAAAAGTTAAACTATAAACAATCTAGGGACTCTTATCATATCATAATGAAAATCAAAACTCTATCCTCCAAATATTCAATCGCTTTAGGTGTTAAAATCATATAATGTTTAATAAAAATCTTAGCATTACTACTGTGCTCGTTGATAAATGTGATATCTCCACAAAAAACTATATAAGTTTAAAACCATACACTACGATAAAAAATATATATTATAATTTTTAAATAATATTATAATTTCAAACATACATGCATAATTAGAAACTCAGGAATAATGTAAATATAATTTCAATGTTAAGATCTCTACTTTGTCCAACCACTAGCTATGGTGTAAGTGTCCCTCAAACCCTCTTCTTCTTCAATCACGCGGCCTTTTCCTTTAACATGTCATGAGAAGGACCTTGACAACCGAATAATTGACTCATCAAATCCAACCCTAAGGTTTATAATGCAATATACCACACTATCATAGTTGTATGTTTACCCAATTAATCTTAGCAATATCTACACATATATCGATTTAAGGCTACCTCCTTGGTCCACCAGGGATAACCTTCCAAGCTTCTTATCTCTACATTCATTTCATGTGTTCAATTACTATGTCAAAATTAAATATCAATATATGGTTTAAATCTATTTTTGTTTAAATAAGTTATCTATTCTCGTTGACTAGTTTCACGTGTCCCCAAGCTAGCACGTGGAACCAACGAAATATTCAACATAATTCAAAACATCTACAAGCTAGCACTATCCCCTACTATCATCCACATTATTGAGCTAATACTACTATGTATAATCCAACGACTTCTCGTACCATTGTAAAAGGTAGATTTATACCAATTAATGGGTTACTCACACTCAAGCACACTAATGTTATGCATCCATATACGCAATAAACCATTTTAAATTCTATTTAATAAACCAACATATGTATAATCATTACAATCATTTCGTCATACATCATCTAAAAACAATTAAAATTACTTCTAACATGTATATGAAAAGTAACACATCCACCTACCTTAGCTTGCTATTCGGATCAAATTTCTACCCTGCTTGACCTCCTTTTAATCACTCTTATTTAGTACCTAAATCATGAAAAGAACATATTATTAATATTTTACATCCAATTGTGGATCCATCCATTCAAACCATGTAAAATTCGGATATCAAACATGTCTGAAATATTTCAAAAACCTAATCTAGATCCTTAAAGTTTTATATCTATCAAATTAAAGGATTCAAATAAATTTTGTTTAACGAAAAGTGGATCGTAGTACATGTTTTAACGATTCAGACTGAATCCGGACTTGTCTCTTCAAAAGACACCGTACCTGGACACTATTGTGTCCAACTTGACTGCACACGAGATGACATGAGTAGGACAGACATAACACATCTCTAACCCGCTGTCAACCGCCACCATCTTTTAGCCCAAGAACCACGTTTTCCGTAGTTCTTTGGGGTGACCAAGGGCCCTAACAGGTCCCTCTCCCACCGGCAACCACCGGAGAAAGATGAATCTAAAAGAGTTTCGTGACATAATTCTAAATCGGGTAATTGTTCAGCTGTCTGGTTTCCAACGACCCCAAAAGAAAGAAAAATGTAAGAAAACGCTAAAAAAACTTTGATAAGACAATTGTAAAACAAAAACAGTTTTGAAAAAGAAAAAATTAAAGTATATTACATATACATATATATAAATTAGTTCATGTACACATCTATTCATGTTTATAAATTAGTTCATGCACACATCTCTCTATCAACTTGGTTTATCCTGGCTAATATAAAAGGATCTTGAGCCATAAACATGGATGAACAAATGGCTATCTTAACTTCAGAATCATAAACTCTGTTCATTCCGCTATAGCGTCCTTTGGTGTCTCTGTAACAAAAAAAAATCGATACAGATCTAATTTTGTAGTTATATACTAAACGAAATTAAGTAAGTTAAAACAGAAAGCCATAGCTCTACACAACACAACTGAATCCAGACAGAAGCCCCGGAATCACAGTAACATAGCCAACTTCGTTCTATCTGAGTCCAGCTCAAGCAACATGGTTCGTCATTCAGATCCACACTAGACTTGAACCATAACCCAACTCAAGTCCCGAGTTTCCCTGCGGTTAAGGTAGAATACAGGCCATGTGCTGCGAGCAAATTAATATGTCTTGGTGCAACCAAGCCATGGTAACTGGTGTATGCTTGGAAGAACAATTGACTAAGCCATGTGCAAATGCGCTGGATGGTACAATAGAAAATTCAAATAGCTAAACATCAAGGCAACTTCCTCAATCTGTTCTTGGCCAATGGCCATCTTTATCATATTAAACCCTCGTAGCATGAAAACAACTGATACACTTAACCATACTAAGAAATTGATAATAAATATTGGCGTCGTGCATGTCAACTTCAACCCCAAACACACAGAGTTTCTGGAACTGATACACTTAACCATACTAATCATACTAATAAATGGGCTCGTGCATATCTGTTTCACACACATGCACACAAGCAAAAGCACAGAGAGAGAGAGAGAGAGAAGGAGGTGGCCATGAACCAGTCATATAAATATGGCCCCTGGGATATGAATATTCCTCACTGCAATGTTTGTTCTGTTCACTTAGAACCATACGAACAAACTAGAACGAGATTTTGCTCAGTGTTTCTTCTACCTCCAAGACAAGAAAGAGAGAGAGGGAAATGGGCTCTCAGATTATAGAGATCATGAGAGAGAACGCGGAAATATACAAGGGTGTGCTTGAGTGCCAAAAGAGATCAATTCAGCTCCTTGATGAATTTGGCATCCCCAGGGGCCTACTCCCTCTCAACGACATAGTTGAGATCGGGCTGGTCCGATCCAACGGGTTCATATGGCTGAAGCAGAGGAAGAGGAAAGATCACTACTTCGAGCAGATCGGCCGCAACGTCTCTTTCGCCCCAGAGATTACAGCTTTCATCGAGCCACGGCGGATGATGAAGGTGACGGGAGTGAAGGCGAAGGAGCTGCTCCTCTGGGTGTCAGTCTGCGAAATGTCTGTAGACACCTCTAAATCCGGCAATGTCTTGTTTAAGACATACACTGGAATTTCCCGGAAATTCCCAGCGTCTGCATTCGTGACATACTAGGGGAACTAAGTTATATTGTATAACTGATCCTGAATTTGTCATTTTTCTCACATTGAATGAAACAAGAAACAGAATCTTTGTTTCTGTATAGTATTTAGGACTCAATTACGTGTGCATATATTTATATAAAGAGAGAGTGGGACTTGTGCTTGCACATGTATATTTGACAGTGTGCACTTATACCTCTCATTTAAAAATACTTTTTAAGATCCTGAATATAATTGGTAAATATAACGTTTCTAAAATTTCGTCCTAAAAAGATGGGATTATAAATAATAAGTTGCTGATATATATTTATATATATATATATGGGAAGTCAGATCCGCTACATAGTTGACATGTCCACTTATTACTATTGAATAGTCTCAATGTGATTTATACATTAAGTTTCCTTGGAAGATAATATTATTATATTCATATCTTGGAAGATGACTAAGCAATATTATCTGACAAAATCCAATTGAGTATATATATATTTGTGTGTGTATGCGATTGGAAAATGGGTAGAAGGGGATACTGTTTTGTAGCATGGGAGCTCCTGCTCTCTACTACGGATGCAGGTTCGACTCATCAATAATCGGGCCATACAACTTTGGCATGGGTCCCCAACTTCACAATTAAAGAAGAAAAAGTTCACCATTGTATACTTTCTTTTTGTCTTCAACAGTTTTTTGTGAAGAATTTGAAAGAAATATGCATCAAAAACTGCCTTATTTTACTGTCGGAAAAGAAACGGTCTCTTATTTTGTCAAGAAAAACTCCATTTGGTATAAAACAATAAAGAGGAAGAAAAGGAGTCAGTTGTCGTCGTCGCCTTCTGATTTGGTGTTCTCAATCATGGCTGAGTTTGCATCCGTTCTGGTAACCTTTTCCCGCGATTCTAATGAGGGTATCGTGAATGGCTGACTTGATATTTAACGTGTGAATTGATGGCATCGTTCTCTCTCTCTCTCTCTCTGTGAAATTGATATTATTTGCTGTGAGGGAGACTGTGGATTAATTATGCAGATTAATTACCTTGGTTGGAAGCATGGTGTATCCGGAATCTGGCGTGAAAGCGGCTGTTTTCCTAGTGTCAACATCTCTTTAGGAAGGGTATAGTTTGAAGAATAGACGACGTCATGTGCCATGTGCACCAGATAGAAATTCGTCCACAGTTTCAGGGTTCAAGTGTTCCTGAACGGCCGTTCCTTGTCGATCATCGTCTTGGCCGGCCAAAAAATGTATATGCATGACTGTCATGCATCTCGCGATGTATGAGAGTAACTACCCCACTGAAACATAAAAAAAATAAATCAACAAGCGCATTGTTTTTGTTTTTTAGGAGCCTTCTGCATTTATGCCAATGTGTAGTGAAAATATCATGCAGATCATTTTGCCTAAATACCGAGAGAAGAGAATATCCGCCAGAAACCCACTTTAATTTAAATGTAAAATTAAAACTCCAAATAACCTTAATCAACTAGAACAGTGAATATCAGTCTAAACTTACCTTCTTTGTTTGTATAACTATATAATGCTCAAACACTTACCTTCATGTGGTTTGAAGGCTCGGCTTTACAGTGAACCCCGAGGTCTGCCTGATCTGCGCGATTTAGAATTCAAAGGGACACTTTGGTATTTGATTTTGACATCTCACATGCATAACTAAAGCAAAAGAAGCGACTGCGGCGTCGGCAAGAGAAATCCGCCCTCCTTATTATGTTGCTAGTCTTGTTCCTGGGGTCGTCACTCTCCGGCATGTTCACTCTCTCTTTCTCTCTCTCTCGATAGAGAGAAGTTGACATGCATGAGGCCAGTGCCTATTGGTATTAGCATGGTTAAGTATCAGTTGCTGTCATGCAACATGCTATCCGTAAGCAATTCTCACACGAATATTTAAAGAAGCTCGTGCACGTCAACTTCATCCAAAGAGAGAGAGAGAGGGAGGCTACCATACACTTACATTATAAATATGGTCTCTGAGTAATGCAGATTCCTCATCCGGTTGTTTGTTTACTGCTATAATCATACAGAGAGAGAACGAGAGATAGCTCAGTATTTCTTCTAGATCAAATAGGAAAAGATTAAAAACAGATAGAGGGAATGGGTTCTCAGATGATTGATTTCATGAGAGAAAAAGCATTGGTATACAAGGGTGAACTCGAGTGCCAGAAGAGATCAATACAAGTCCTTGATGAGTTCGGCATCCCGAGGGGCCTGCTCCCTCTCAACAACATCGTTGAAGTCGGGTTCGTTCGGTCCGAGGGGTTCATATGGCTTAAGCAGAGGAAGAGGAAGGATCATTACTTCGAGCAAATCAGCTGGAACGTCTCTTTCTCCCCTGAAATTACAGCCTTCATCGAGCCGGGGAGGATGAGGAAGGTGATAGGCTTGAAGGCAAAGGAGCTCCTCATATGGGTATCCGTCACCGAGATGTCTGTGGACAGCTCTACATCGGGCAATGTCTTGTTTAAGACGAATACTGGAATTTCTCGGGCATTCCCTGCCACTGTCTTTGTCTAAAAGGAGAACATCTCATGATTGGTAGAACTTAGTGTATATTCCAAAACTCAGATAGTCGTGAACTTATGATATTTTGGCCTGGAAAGATGCTTTAACTCTATATTTTCTATTTAATTTGTTTGAATTGGATTCTTGCCACTTATTTGCTTTCTTTAGATTCATAAATCTCAAGTTATTACGAAAAAAAATTGAGATGATATGCGCGACTGAGAGGAATTCGGTAGCACACTTTCGGATATGATTTTGAGATGTCACATGAGTTGACTGATATTCTTCGTTTTGTGGAAACACTAAGCAACCCTTGCTCCTTGTCAACGTCTCTATTTAAGGTCGCACCGCATGTTTCTCAGTTTGACATGATATACAGTTGATTCTGTTTTCGTCCTCTGTAAAGCGGTGTTTTTTGCCTTTGAATAATAAAAAAAATCAACAACTTGGTTAGGCGACCATCTTGGCAGGTAATCCTTGCAGATGATCTCATGTGGGTTGGCCTAGGGGTGACAAATCGGGTCAGTTGGGATTGGGGTTCACGAACAGGTCGACCTTATTCAATCATTTTCTTTTCGGTCACTTGCACAACCCTGACTTACCTTGTGGGGTTGACCCCACTGCAACTGAAAATGATTAATCTGATATAAAATAATATTAAAAACTGCGCGCTGAAAGAAAGAAGAATAATAAAAAAACCGCTAACGAAACTTTGATAAGACAAAATCGTAAAACAAAAACTGTTTTGAAAAAGAAAAAATTAAAGTATATAAATTAGTTCATGCACGCATCGATCTATCTATGTTTAAAATTTTTCACTTAAGACATATATATATATATATATATATATATATATATATATATATATATATAGTTTCATGTGCCGTGTGCGCCGAGGAGAATTTCCTCAACCGTTTCCGGCTTCATCTGTTTCTTATAATGGCCGTTCCTCATCAATGATCGTCTTGACAGGCCAATAAATGTATAACGAATGAAATGGATGACAAGCATTTCGCGATGTATGAGAGTAACTACTACACTCAAACTTACTAAACATATCATCAAAGTTTTTCTTTTCGAGGAGACATCTTTATTTGTGCCAATATGCCGTACAAATCCTGCAGACCAAACAACCTTCGTTCTATCCTGCCTAAAAAGAAGAAAATGTCCGTCAGAAACCCACTTTAATTTAAAATTAAAACTCCAAACAACCTTCATTCAATGCTGCCTAATGTGACAGCTTTTCAAGTCCCGTAAATTATGCTTCAAGCTAAAGGTGAGTCCTATAAAATGGCTAAAACTAAATGAGGAAAACTTGCACAAACTCGTGCGGTACAACGCATTTCCATTCAGGCTCAAGTCGCTACCAGTCGACTCTCAGGATGCAAATAGAGAGCAACGAGTTTCCTGCAAGATATAATAATGCTTCCTCGATTTACTTTGCACACACACAAGGGGTACAACCGATGAAGGACAGGATTGGAAGAAGATAAGAGTCTCCTCATCTTTCTGCACACAAGGGATACAAAACCAGTTTCTATTCATTGGCATGGGAGAGACGATTGTCGTTTCTATTATTGTTTTGAATCACCAAGCAGTTGTCACTGTTGGTCACATGGATATCAACTCAGAGAGTCATACAAAGGACTTATCCAGCCACTCTTATTTTGAACATAGGCATATCACGTTTTGGAAGAAGATAAGAGTCATCCTGCTTGTATCAATAGGCGTATCACGTTTGCTTCTCCATGACAGAGACGAGGACAATGATCCGACGTAGAATCCTACCTTTCGTTAACCCCCCCGAGATTCCGTACATCTACAAAGCAACAAAAAATGAAATGGGAGCACTGAAAAACCTGTGAAAACTCTAGATCACATAGAAAAGGAATCGGGTTTTTGCAGAAAACAGGAAATCTAGAAGCCGATTGGGCAAGGGGAGAAGAGATAGTGCAAAGGGGTCTCAAAGTACAAGCAAACCTCTTTGAATAACAGCATATTAATAATGAGACTCGCTCGCTCTCGCTCTCTTAATGCCTTCAATTCTTGCTTCTGAGCAGAGGAAGAAGACGAGATGCACCCAAAACCTCTCGCTCCTTCACCGCAACCAATTATTACATTATGTTGTGTTGTCTACTTCAACTTCACCTGCATGACTATCGGCTTGACGCTTCGGTTCAACATTGCGAGTCCCGTGTCGTGTCGGACGTATCTCTGTCTTCCCGCATCTCGAACTTTAAATAGCGCGGGCGCAGCTCCCTCGAGTCTAAAGAGACGAAGGAAAACATAAAAGCTTTGATTCTGAGTTCTGAGTGAGAATGATCGACTCAGAATTTCGATCGGTCTGCTGGATGCGTGAAAAAAAACCGAAAGAGACGGACTACCCACAAAAGCTGGAGGGCTCCCCCACGGATACCGCCCTAGAATGAAATCCGCAAAGTGCTGAAACGGGGCTCGAACGTGAGGATTTTGGACCTTGATTGATGAATTTCCGTTTGCAGGAACGGAACCGAGCTTGAGGCTTTTGGTGAGTCAGATGGACGGGAAATTTTGATTTGTTCATGCAGTATGGAATCCCTGCCGTCCGTTGTGGAGGATTGGTGTGCTTGATTTGTCTCGCAGATACATTTCTCGGTTTCTTTTCATGATTTTATTCGGTGAATCCTTTATTCTATTACCTTTTAGTTGGTTAAGTTCTATGGATAGCGTTACCGAATGCATTTGTTCACATGCCTCTTTGTATAATTGAGATTATGGGTTTAGTTTCTCCTTTTTGTTTAGTTTTCAAGGACTCTGAACTTTGTTGGAGGTGTCACCGTGTGTGTTAGTTTTCTCTTGTATGTTTATGTTGATAAAGATTAACAGTGGTTAGTTTGAGCAATGAATTTGGGAAACTTTTCCTGATAACGTTCATGTGGATCTTCAATTTGATTGCAGGTTCTTTCCACACATTGTCCTAGTACAGCTTTGTTTTCAGGAACTTGATAATAATACGGCAGCTACTGGCATGTTTGGAGTGTGGGTGACGTGCATAGAGTTCATATCGTGTAAAGCCAACCTTTTATTCTTTGTGGGATCCTCCGAGCGACTTCTCTGACCTTTACTTGCAACGATAAGTTACACTCTTTTAATGATTTCTGCAGATTGCCATTGTTGTTTTCTTTTTCTTGTGCTAGCAATTTCGTTTATGTATAAGTGTCAAGAGCGTTGGTGAAGGTGCTTTACCGTGTTGTTGAAGTTCATTGGCTGGAAAATCGATTTAAATAATTTCCGTGACCAATTCTTTGTTATTTGTATGCTGCCTAATGTGACAGTTTTTCAAGTCTTGTAGACTCTGTCATAAGCTAAAGGTGAGTCCTATAAAATGGCTAAAACTAAATGTGGAAAACTTGCACAAACTCATGCGGTACAACGCACTTCCATTGAGGCTCAAGTCGCTACCGGTCAACTCTCAGGATGCAAATAGAGAGCAACGAGTTTCCTGCAAGATATGATAATGCTTCCTCGGTTTGCATTGCACACACACAACCGATGAAGGACAGGATTGGAAGAAGATAAGAGTCTCCTCATCTTTCTGCACACAAGAGATACAAAACCAGTTTCTATTCAATTGCATGGGAGAGACGATTGTCGTTTCTTTTCATTGTTTTGAATCACCAAGCAGTTGTCACTGTTGGTCACATGGATATCCACTGAGAGAGTCATACAAAGGCCTTCATATGGTGGTTGCCTCGTTGAGATGATCCTATTTATGATTTTTGAGTGCCTCAAGAGGTATATGTTCTTTCTTACGTGGAAGATTTTACTAAATTTTTTTCAAGTTTTTACTTTATCTTCGGCCATGTATTGGGGCTTCAAGCTTCTCTTTTTCACTCATTGAGTTATGGTATGCATAGAATAAGGCGTCTAACAATCCATTGAGAATGTGCCCTAACATATAGAATCATCATTGTTCTATTTCTGTCTTGCTGGAGCCATCTTAATAGTTTCATTTTCTTTCTCTTCCAGCCTCAGGTTGCTATGGATGTAGACAACATCTCAACGTGAGAAGAAAGTGCATCTTTTCTTGCCATCTCAAGAAGCAAGTGCATTTGATATTAAGTCTTTGACAGCAAGGGAATGAACACAGTTGACACTAGAATTTACTACCAAAGTTTATTGCAACTTGATATGAGTTGTCATTGATGCAATTATTCAGTGCCTTCCAACCAGGGAGAATTTGAAGGTGGCCATGATGGTGGGAACAAAAGTGCTGAGTACATAAATGATATCATAATAAGACCCAATGATTGGCATAATCTTTTACGCCCCGAAACTGTGGAGTCACTATTTGTGATGCATCGTATTACTGAAGATCCAAAGTATGTTCTTGTGTATGTTTTTCTGTTTTCTGCAAGCTTCCCATTTTACACACTTTGCAGAGGTTAACTGGCTCTTCTGCTCTTTTTGGCCACTTGTTGCTATTGCTAGCAAATTTCTGTTCTTAGTCGTGTTTTAGAATGTGATTGGAATAAAAGTCCTTGCTTTGCACAAATTTCTGCAGGTATCGTGAATGGGGCTGGAAGATATTTCAAGCTTTTGAAAAATATACAATGGTTGAATCTGGTGGTTACAGTTCATTGGATGATGTCACTACCATAACTCCTCACAGGAGAGACAAGATGGAAACATTCTTCTTGGGAGAAACATTGAAGTATCTATACTTGCTATTTGAGGACAGAGGTGTCCTGCCTTTGGACAAGTTTGTTTTTAGTACAGAAGCTCACCCTTTTCCGATCAACTGGACATTAAGAAAAGCATGATCTTTTTTCTTTTTTGTAAAGAGTTTGATGAAGCTAGGTAACCGGAACAACTCTGGGATTCAGATTGTGAAATAACGCAGGGTTCTTTATCACTGTGCTCCAGAAGTTGAGATTACCATTTTTATGAGGCTATGAGCTCTACATAGGACATAAAATGTCTGCATGAGACGCCATAAAGGTTCTCCATTGTTGCATAGGGGCTCAGAACTGTCATGCATCTCGCGATGACTGTCATGCATCTCGCGATGTATGAGAGTAACTACCCCACTGAAACATAAAAAAAATAAATCAACAAGCGCATTGTTTTTGTTTTCTAGGAGCCTTCTGCATTTATGCCAATGTGTAGTGAAAATATCATGCAGATCATTTTGCCTAAATACCGAGAGAAGAGAATATCCGCCAGAAACCCACTTTAATTTAAATGTAAAATTAAAACTCCAAATAACCTTAATCAACTAGAACAGTGAATATCAGTCTAAACTTACCTTCTTTGTTTGTATAACTATATAATGCACAAACACTTACCTTCATGTGGTTTGAAGGCTCGGCTTTACAGTGAACCCCGAGGTCTGCCTGATCTGCGCGACTTAGAATTCAAAGGGACACTTTGGTATTTGATTTTGACATCTCACATATTTTGACATCTCACATGCATAACTGAAGCAAAAGAAGCGACTGCGGCGTCGGCACGAGAAATCCACCCTCCTTATTATGTTGCTAGTCTTGTTCCTGGGGTGGTCACTCTCCGGCACGTTCACTCTCTCTTTCTCTCTCTCTCGATAGAGAGAAGTTGACATGCATGAGGCCAGTGCCTATTGCTATTAGCATGGTTAAGTATCAGTTGCTATCATGCAACATGCTATCCGTAAGCAATTCTCACACGAATATTTAAAGGAGCTCGTGCACGTCAACTTCATCCAAAGAGAGAGAGAGAGGGAGGCGACCATACACTTACAGTATAAATATGGTCTCTGAGTAATGCAGATTCCTCATCCGGTTGTTTGTTTACTGCTATAATCATACAGAGAGAGAACGAGAGATAGCTCAGTATTTCTTCTAGATCAAATAGGAAAAGATTAAAAACAGATAGAGGGAATGGGTTCTCAGATGATTGATTTCATGAGAGAAAAAGCATTGGTATACAAGGGTGAACTCGAGTGCCAGAAGAGATCAATACAAGTCCTTGATGAGTTGGGCATCCCGAGGGGCCTGCTCCCTCTCAACAACATCGTTGAGGTCGGGTTCGTTCGGTCCGAGGGGTTCATATGGCTTAAGCAGAGGAAGAGGAAGGATCATTACTTCGAGCAAATCAGCCGGAACGTCTCTTTCTCCCCTGAAATTACGGCCTTCATCGAGCCGAGGAGGATGAGGAAGGTGATAGGCGTGAAGGCAAAGGAGCTCCTCATATGGGTATCCGTCACCGAGATGTCTGTGGACAGCTCTACATCGGGCAATGTCTTGTTTAAGACGAATACTGGAATTTCTCGGGAATTCCCAGCCACTGCCTTTGTCTAAACGGAGAACATCTCACGATTGGTAGAACTTAATGTATATTCCAAAACTCAGATAGTCGTGAACTTATGATATTTTGGCCTGGAAAGATGCTTTAACTCTATATTTTCTATTTAATTTATTTGAATTGGATTCTTGCCACTTCTTTGCTTTTTTTAGATTCATAAATCTCAAGTTATTACGAAAAAAAATTGAGATGATATGCGCGACTGAGAGGAATTCGGTAGCTCACTTTGGGATATGATTTTGAGATGTCACAAGAGTTGACTGATATTCTTCGTTTTGTGGAAAAACTAAGCAACCCTTGCTCCTTGTCAACGTCTCTATTGGCAAATTCGGCCAACAGGTCGGATCAGTTAGGATTGGGGTTCACGAACAGGTCGACCTTATTCAATCATTTTTTTTCTTGGTCATCTTGCACAACCCAGACTGGACCTTGTGGGGTTGACCCCACTGTAACTTAAAATGATTAATCTGATATAAAATAACATAAAAAAACAAGGTAAAATAAAGAAAATTAATAAAAAACCGCCAAAGAAACTTTCAACAACAACAACAAAGCCTTTTCCTATACTAGACGGGGTCGGCTGCATGCATGGATATTGTTTCTTTCCAACACTTTTGTGGTCGTCCTTCTTACAGGTTCTTCTTTTGATCTTCTGTCTATATGTCCAAACCATCTTAAACGATGTTCTCTCATTTTATCCTCTATTGGTGTCACTCCTAATTTGTTTCTAATAACCTCATTATGTGTACGGTCTTTTCTTGTATGACCACTCATCCAACTTAACATTTTCATTTCTGTCACAGACATCTTTTGTACATCTTTGATAAGACAAAATTATAAAACAAAAACAATTTTGAAAAAGAAAAATTTAAAGTATATTACATATATATGTATATAAAAATTAGTTCATGCACACATCTATTAATGTTTAAATTTTTTCACTTAAGACACATATATAAGAAATCTCTCTATCAACTTGGTTTATCCTGGCTAATATAAAAGGCTCTTGAGCCATAAACCTGGATGAACAATTGCCTATCTTAACCTAAGAATCATAAACTCTCTTCGTTCCGCTATAGCATCTTTTGGTATCTCTGTAACAAAAAAAACACTAGATACAGATCTAATTTTGTAGCTATATATTAATGAAATTAACTAAGTTAAAAGAGAAAGCCATGGCTCAAGACCACACAACTGAATCAAGATAGAACCACCGGAAGCAAAGTGACAATGCAAACCAAAGCCAACTTAGTTCTATCTGAGTCCAGCTCAAGCAACTTGGGTCGTCATTCAGATCAAACTAAATTTGAACCATAACCCAACTCAAGTCCCGAGTTCCCCTGTGGTTAAGGTAGAATACAAAACCTGGAAGCATAATACACACACAGGCCATGTGCTGCGAGCAACTTAATATGTCTTGGTGCAACCATGCCATGGTAACTGGTGTATGCATTGAAGAAGAATTGACTAAGCCATGTGCAAATGCTTTGGATGATACAATAGCAAATTCAAATAGCTAAACATCATGGCAACTTCCTCAATCTGTTCCTGGCCAATGACCATCCCTATCATATTAAACCCTCGTAGCATGAAAACAACTGATACACTTAACCATACTAAGAAATTGATAATAAATATTGGCGTCGTGCATGTCAACTTCAACCCCAAACACACAGAGTTTATGAACTGATACACTTAACCATACTAATAAATGGCCTCGTGCATATCAGCTTCACACACATGCACACGCACACAAGCAAAGAGAGAGAGAGAGAAGGAGGTGGCCATGGACCAATCATATAAATATGGCCCCTGGGATATGAATATTCCTCACCGCAATGTTTGTTCTGTTCACTTAGAACCATACGAACAAACTAGAACGAGATTTTGCTCAGTGTTTCTTCTACCTCCAAGACAAGAAAGAGAGAGAGGGAAATGGGCTCTCAGATTATAGAGATCATGAGAGAGAACGCGGAAATATACAAGGGTGTGCTTGAGTGCCAAAAGAGATCAATTCAGCTCCTTGATGAATTTGGCATCCCCAGGGGCCTACTCCCTCTCAACGACATAGTTGAGATCGGGCTGGTCCGATCCAACGGGTTCATATGGCTGAAGCAGAAGAGGAGGAAAGATCACTACTTCGAGCAGATCGGCCGCAACGTCTCTTTCGCCCCAGAGATTACAGCTTTCATCGAGCCACGGCGGATGATGAAGGTGACCGGAGTGAAGGCGAAGGAGCTGCTCCTCTGGGTGTCTGTCTGCGAAATGTCCGTAGACAGCTCTAACTCCGGCAATGTCTTGTTTAAGACATACACTGGAATTTCCCGGAAATTCCCGGCGTCTGCATTCCTGACATACTAGTGGAACTCAGTTATATTTTATAACCGATCCTGAATTTGTCATTTTTTCACATTGAATGAAACAAGAAACAGAAATTTTCCGTTTATATAGTATTTTGCTAGAACTCAATGATGTATATATATATATATATAAAACGAGAAACTTGTTCTTGCACATTTATGTTTGACAGTGCGCACTTATACCTTTCATTTAAAAATTCCATTTAGTCAAAAACAATAAAGAGGAAGGAAAGGAGTCGGTGGTTGTCTTCTTCTGATTTTGTTTGCATCGGTTCTTTGTAACTTTTTCTCGCTATTCTAACTTCGGTATCGTGAATGGCTCACTTGACTTTTCTCTCGTGAATTGATGGTATCGTTCTCTCTCTCTCTCGGAAGTTGATATTTTCACATCTAATATAAACACCTAAATTATAATCTTTTCACATCTAATATCTAAATTTATATATTTATCAATAAAAAGTGAAGTTCATTCAAAAATCAAATTCTATATTCTTTTAAAAAGAAAAGTTAAACTATAAACAATCTAGGGACTCTTATCATATCATAATGAAAATCAAAACTCTATCCTCCAAATATTCAATCGCTTTAGGTGTTAAAATCATATAATGTTTAATAAAAATCTTAGCATTACTACTGTGCTCGTTGATAAATGTGATATCTCCACAAAAAACTATATAAGTTTAAAACCATACACTACGATAAAAAATATATATTATAATTTTTAAATAATATTATAATTTCAAACATCCATGCATAATTAGAAACTCAGGAATAATATAAATATAATTTCAATGTTAAGTTCTCTACTTTGTCCAACCACTAGCTATGGTGTAAGTGTCCCTCAAACCCTCTTCTTCTTCAATCACGCGACCTTTTCCTTTAACATGTCATGAGAAGGACCTTGACAACCGAATAATTGACTCATCAAATCCAACCCTAAGGTTTATAATGCAATATACCACACTATCATAGTTGTATGTTTACCCAATTAATCTTAGCAATATCTACACATATATCGATTTAAGGCTACCTCCTTGGTCCACCAGGGATAACCTTCCAAGCTTCTTATCTCTACATTCATTTCATGTGTTCAATTACTATGTCAAAATTAAATATCAATATATGGTTTAAATCTATTTTTGTTTAAATAAGTTATCTATTCCCGTTGACTAGTTTCACGTGTCCCCAAGCCAGTGATGGCTGGTCTCTCTCTCTCTCTCTCAATCTCTCAGACACACACAGGCCATGTGCTGCGGGCAACCTAATGTCTTGGTGCAACCATGCCATGGTAACTGGTGTATGAAGAAGAATTGATTAATCAAGGCAACTTCCTCAATCTGTTCCTGGCCAATCGCCTTCTTTATCATATTAAACCCTCGTAGCATGAAAACAACTGATACACTTAACCATACTAAGAAATGCTAATAAATATTGGCGTCGTGCACGTCAACTTCAACCCCAAACACACACACACAGAGACGGAGTTTATGGAACTGATACACTTAACCATACTAATCATCCTAATAAATGGCCTCGTGTATATCCGCTTCACACACATGCACACAAACACAAAAACAGAGAGAGAGAGAGAGAGAGAGAGAGAGAGAGAGAGGTGGCGATGGACTAATCATATAAATATGGCCCCTGGTATATTCATCTTCCTCACTGCAATGTTTGTTCAGTACACTTAGAACCATACGAACAAACTAAAACGAGATTTTGCTCGGTGTTTCTTCCACCTCCAAGACAGGAAAGAGACACAGAGAATAATGGCCTCTCAGATGATAGAGATCATGAGAGAGAACGGAGAAATATACAAGGGTGAGCTTGAGTGCCAAAAGAGATCAATTCAGCTCCTTGATGAATTTGGCATCCCCAGGGGCCTACTCCGTCTCAACGACATAGTTGAGATCAGGCTGGTCCGATCCAACGGGTTCATATGGCTGAAGCAGAAGAAGAGGAAAGATCACTACTTCGAGCAGATCGGCCGCAACGTCTCTTTTGCCACAGAGATTACAGCTTTCATCGAGCCACGGCGGATGATGAAGGTGACCGGAGTGAAGGCGAAGGAGCTGCTCCTCTGTGTGTCTGTGCGAAATGATATAAATTGGAACAAAAAGCTGGCAATATGCACTATCAAATATGCTAGGAATTTTTTTGTTAAGACAAATTAGGTTGGTCATTTGGTAGATTTTTGAAGCCTTTATAATCTCCCATGAGTTTTCATTGATATTTATCTCAAATGATATTCAGGCAATGAGCAAAGCAACCGATTTGGTGCAGTGACCCAACTTTTGTTTGGATCCAAGTCTGGCAAGCTCGAGTCATCCTGCATGTATCGATAGGCGTATCACGTTTGCCTCTCCATGACAGAGACGAAAACAATGATCCGACGTAGAATCCTACCTTTCGGCGATTCCCCGAGATTTCGTATATCTACAAAGCAACACAAAATGAAATGGGAGCACTGAAAAACCTGTGAAAACTCTTGATCACATAGAAAAGGAATCGGGTTTTTGCAGAAAACAGGAAATCTAGCAGCCGATTGGGCAAGGGGAGAAGAGAGAGTGCAAAGGGGTCTCAAAGTACAAACAAACCTCTTTGAATAACAGCATATTAATAATGAGACTCGCTCGCTCTCGCTCTCTTAATGCCTTGAATTCTTGCTTTTGAGCAGAGGAAGAAGACGAGGCGCACCCAAAACCTCTCGCTCCTTCGCCGCAACCAATTATTACGTTATGTTGTGTTGTCTACTTCAACTTCACCTGCATGACTGTCGGCTTGATGCTTCGGTTCAAGATTACGAGTCTCGTGTCGTGGCAGACGTATCCCTGTCTTCCCTCCTCTCGAACTTTAAATACCCCGGGCGCAGCTCCCGCGAATCTAAAGAGACGAAGGAAACATAAAAGCTTTGGTTCTGAGTGAGAATGATCGACCCACAATTTCGATCGGTCTGCTGGATACGTGAAGAAAAACCGAAAGAGACGGACTGCCCACAAAAGCTGGAGGGCTCCCCCACGGATATGGCCGTAGAATGGAAACCGATAAGTGCTGAGACGGGGCTCGAAGGTGAGGATTTTGGGCCTTGATTGATGAATTTCCGTTTGCAGGGAATGGAACCGAGCTTGAGCGTTTTGGTGAGTCAGATGTACGGGAAAATTTGATTTGTTCATGGAGTATGGAATCCCTGAAGTCCGTTGTGGAGGATTGGTGTGCTTGATTTGTCTTAAATATACATTTCTCGGTTTCTTTTCATGATTTTATTCGGTAAATCCTTTATTCTATTACCTTTTAGTTGGTTAAGATCTATGGATAGCCTTACCGAATGCATTTGTTCACATGCCTCTTTGTATAATTGAGATTATGAGTTTAGTTTCTCCTTTTCGTTTAGTTTTCAAGGACTCTGAACTTTGTTGGTGGTGTCACCGTGTGTGTTAGGTTTCTCTTGTATGTTTTTATTGATAAATATTAACAGTGGTTAGTTTGAGCAATGAATTTGGGAAACTTTTTCCTATAACGTTCATTTTGATTGCATGTTCTTTCCACACGTTGTCCTAGTACAGCTTTGTTTTCAGGAACTTGATAATAATACGGCATTTACTGGCATGTTTGGAGTGTGGGCGACGTGCATAGAGTTCATATCGTGTAAAGCCAACGTTTTATTCTTTCTGAGATCCTCCGAGCGACTTCTCCGACTTTTACTTGCAACGATAAGTTACACTCTTTTAATGGTTTCTGCTGATTGGCATCAGGGTGGTGGGTGGTGCAATGATGTGGAGTCCTGTTTGGCAAGAAGAAGAACGCATCGCGGGTCATCTCGCTACATGAACAGATTAGAGGTCTTTAACGGCATTCTGAGCAATGATCCTTCTCTTAATCCAGGTAAAGTTTGCACTCTTTGTTTCTGGGCAAGTTGAAGATCTCAAGTTTGGGAGAACATTGTTCAGGAGAAGCATTTTCTCATTTGATTGAATATTATAAGAATCTGGGGGCCTGAGAAAACACAAGACGTGGAAAATGAATCTCTATGCTGTAGTTTTTAGGTGCTGAGAGAGAGATCCATGGTATGAATTGTCACAAACTCTACAGCATCATTTAAGGTTATGAGCAAATACTATTCTTATATTATGTTCATGACATAAATATTCACTTATTGCAGGTTACGTCCTTCCTGTTTCATTGTATACTTATTTCAAATTGACAACTAACTCATTTCACTTTCTCTCTTGAATAACATTATGCAAAACTGTTAAGCGGAATAATTTAGATATCATTTGACACACATCAATTTTTTCACTTCCTCGATAAGTACTAAAATAATTCATTTCATGATGTATCAATTACATAAAAACGTCAAGCAATTAAGATAATTAGACTCCATAAGTTAACAAGTAGTTTTGGGGAGGGTGAGTTTGAGGTATACCGTTTTCGAGCTCAGACTACCATTTCATGGTGAGAGCAAGCTTCCTTGCTGGTGTCCCGAGGTTGCTCTGCCTCATGTGTAGCTTCAAGCACCTGTTGCTTTGCGAGGTCTTGGATTTCATCCTCCAAGCCTATGTATGTGCAACACCTGTTCTTTTTTATGTGTGTAATAGTGCTGATGGGAAGGAAACTCATTGGAGCGTGTGTTTGTGAAAAATTCGGGGTGACTTGTTTGAAGTGAACCTCATACCCCACTCTGCTTGTGTGCCTAGGGATGTAGACTTTTTTTTCATTTTTAATTTTCAGAATTTCAAATATTTTATTTTCAAATGTTTTAGAATCATAGTTCATTCCGCTATAGCGTCTTTTGGTATCTCTGTAACAAAAAAAAATGCTAGAAACTGATCTAATTTTCTAGCTATATACTTAATGAAATTAACTAAGTTAAACAAAAAGCCATGGCTGAAAACCACACAACTGAATCTAGACAGAACCACCGGAAGCAAAGTGACAATGCAAACCAAAGCCAACTTAGTTTTATCTGAGTTCAGCTCAAGCAACTTGGGTCGTCATTAAGATCAAAACTAGATTTGAACCATAACCCAATTCAAGTCCCGAGTTTCCCTGTGGTTAAGGTAGAATACAAAACCTGGAAGCATAATACACACACAGGCCATGTGCTGCGCGCAACTTAATATGTCTTGGTGCAACCATGCCATGGTAACTGGTGTATGCATTGAAGAAGAATTGACTAAGCCATGTGCAAATGCGCTGGATGATACAATGGCAAATTCAAATAGCTAAACATCAAGGCAACTTCCTCAATCTGTTCCAGGCCAATGACCATCCCTATCATATTAAACCCTCGTAGCATGAAAACAACTGATACACTTAACCATACTAAGAAATTGATAATAAATATTGGCGTCGTGCATGTCAACTTCAACCCCAAACACACAGAGTTTATGGAACTAATACACTTAACCATACTAATAAATGGCCTCGTGCATATCAGCTTCACACACATTCACACGCACACAAGCAAAGAGAGAGAGAGAAGGAGGTGGCCATGGACCAATCATATAAATATGGCCCCTGGGATATTCATATTCCTCACTGCAATGTTTGTTCTGTTCACTTAGAACCATACGAACAAACTAGAACGATATTTAGCTCAGTGTTTCTTCTACCTCCAAGACAAGAAAGAGAGAGAGAGTAATATTATAGAGATCATGAGAGAGAACGCGGAAATATACAAGGGTGAGTTTGAGTGCCAAAAGAGATCAATTCAGCTCCTTGATGAATTTGGCATCCCCAGGGGCCTACTTCCTCTCAACGACATAGTTGAGATGGGGCTGGTCCGATCCAACGGGTTCATATGGCTGAAGCAGAAGAAGAGGAAAGATCACTACTTCGAGAAGATCGGCTGCAACGTCTCTTTCTCCCCAGAGATTACAGCCTTCATCGAGCCACGGCGGATGATGAAGGTGACAGGAGTGAAGGCGAAGGAGCTGCTCCTCTGGGTGTCTGTCTGCGAAATGTCTGTAGACACCTCTAAATCCTTCAATGTCTTGTTTAAGACATACACTGCAATTTCCCGGAAATTCCCAGCGTCCGCATTCGTGACATACTAGGGGAACTAAGTTATTTTGTATAACTGATCCTGAATTTGTCATTTTTTTGACATTGAATAGAACAAGAAACAGAATCTTTGTTTTTTTATAGTATTAGTTTTTATGAGGAATTAGAAAGAAATATGCATAAAAAACTGCCTTATTTTACTGTCGGAAGGGAAACGGTCTCTTATTTTGTCAAGAAAAACTCCATTTGGTAAAAAACATTAAAGAGGAAGAAAAGAAGTCGGTCGTCCTCGTCGCTTCTGATTTGATGGTCTCAATCATGGCTGAGTTTGCATCCGTTCTGGTAACCTTTTCTCGTGATTCTAATGCGGGTATCGTGAATGACAGACTTGGCTTTTAATATGTGAATTGATGGTATCGCTCTCTCTCTCTCTCTCTGAAGTTATTATTTGCTGGGAGGGAGACTGTGGACTCTGTTTATGGATACCAACATATGCTGAGGAGATGAACAAATTTGTCACGTTCATCTTGTGGGACGCGGAAACTTCCATGTGATTCTGATTGTTAAAATGACATTATGCTGAGGAGATGAACAAATACGAACATATTTCTTCTTGTATCCTCATTCTGGCACGAAAGAGCTAGTTTCATAGTGTCAGCATCTTATTCATATTTGAATTCAAGGAGACACTACCATGGGATATGATTTTGAAACCTCACATGCATAACTAAAATAGACGAATCGATGTGATGTTCTCGGCCGCGTCGGCTCAGGTTCCATTTTTGCAATGTTGTTAGGAATGTTATTGGTGTGGTCACTATCTGGCATTTGAAAGCAGCTACAAAAATTCAACATCTCTCGCTCGCTCTTCATGCATGAGGCCCAAGACAAAAGTTGACATGCATGAGGCCAATACCTATTGGCATTAACATGGTTAAGTGTATCAGTTGCATATTCAAACAAATCTGGCTCATCTATCTCCCCGGTAATGTATTGTTGATATTTGAATTCAAAAGCAAAGTAGTATTATATATATATACCTTCAGCTTTCAGGTCCAAACTCTCTTATATCGTCCACGGCTAGGCATTAAATTACCAAATTACTTCTTTTGAATAGGTCGTGGATTATGGGTCATATGACTGTGTGCTGCCCCACCATGCTTCTCCGCGGCCATCGATCACTCCCTGCCCTTGCACTGTTATCCCTCTTAGCTTGGTGAACTCCACCCACTCCCTTCGATTATCCCACCGTCCAACTATGATAATCAACATCCAATTAAAAGTGTTAAATTATCATGTAACCACAATTAAAACTACTAACATATATGCAAAGAAAACACATCTACCTACTTAGCCTTCTATTAAGATCCAATTTCCAACATGCCTAACCTTCTTTTAATAATTTTTTTAGTACTTAAATCATGATAAAAATAAAATATTAATATTCCACACCCAATTATATATACATAGGTTCAAACCACCTCAATCATACCCGAAATACTCAAAAACCTAATTTAGATTCTTAAAATTTTGTCAAAACAGATAGAGGGGATGGGTTCTCAGATGGTTGATTTCATGAGAGAAAAAACATTGAAATACAAGGGTGAACTCGAGTGTCAGAAGAGATCAATACAACTCCTTGATGAGTTCAGCATCCCGAGGGGCCTGCTCCCTCTCAACAACATCGTTGAATTCGGGTTCGTTCGGTCCGAGGGGTTCATATCACTTAAGCAGAGGAAAAGGATGGATCATTACTTGGGGCAAATCAACCGGAACGTCTCTTTCGACCCAGAAATTACAGCCATCATGGAACACTAAGCAACCTTTGCTCCTTGTCAACGTGATCAAGGTGATCGGCGTGAAGGCAAAGGAGCTCCTCATATGGGTATCCGTCACGAGATGTCTGTGTGGGAAAACTAAGCAACCTTTGCTCCTTGTCAACGTCTCTATTTAAGGTCGCACCGCATGTTTCTCAGTTTAAATAAAAAAAAAAAATCAACACCTTCGTTAGGCGACCATGTTGGCAAATTCGGCCAACAGGGCGGATCAGTTAGGATTGGGGTTCACGAACAGGTCGACCTTATTCAATCATTTTTTTTTGTCACCTTGTGGGGTTGACCCCACTGTAACTTAAAATGATTAATCTGATATAAAATAACATAAAAAATAGCTAAAAGAAAGAAAATTAATAAAAAACCGCCAAAGAAACTTTGATAAGACAAAATTGTAAAACAAAAACAATTTTGAAAAAGAAAAATTTAAAGTATATTACATATATATGTATATAAAATTAGTTCATGCACACATCTATTAATGTTTAAATTTTTTCATTTAAGACACACGCACGCACACACACACACACACACACACACATATATATATATATATATATATATATATATATATATATATATATACAAGAAATCTCTCTATCAATTTGGTTTATCCTGCCTAATATAAAAGGATCTTGAGCCATAAACCTGGATGAACAATTGCCTATCTTAACCTAAGAATCATAAACTCTCTTCGTTCCGCTATAGCATCTTTTGGTATCTCTGTAACAAAAAAAGCACTAGATACAGATCAAATTTTGTAGCTATATACTTAATGAAATTAACTAAGTTAAAACAGAAAGCCATGGCTCAAGACCACACAACTGAATCCAGACAGAACCACCGGAAGCAAAGCCAACTTAGTTCTATCTGAGTCCAGCTCAAGCAACTTGGGTCGTCATTCAGATCAAAACTAGATTTGAACCATAACCCAACTCAAGTCCGGAGTTTCCCCGTGGTTAAGGTAGAATACAAAACCTGGAAGCATAACACACACACAAGCCATGTGCTGCGTGCAACTTAATATGTCTTGGTGCAACCATGCCAAGGTAACTGGTGTATAAATTGAAGAAGAATTGACAAAGCCATGTGCAAATGCGTTGGATGATACAATAGCAAATTCAAATAGCTAAACATCAAGTCAACTTCCTCAATCTGTTCCTGGCCAATGGCCTTCTTTATCATATTAAACCCTCGTAGCAAGAAAACAACTGATACGATTAACCATACTAAGAAATGAAAATAAATATTGCCGTCGTGCATGTCAACTTCAACCCCAAACACAAACAAACACACAGAGTTTATGGGACTGATAGACTTAACCATACTAATCATACTAATAAATGGCCTCGTGCATATCAGCTTCAGACACATGCACACGCACACAAGCAGAGAGAGGGACAGACGGGGGTGGCCATGGATCAACCATATAAACATGGCCCCTGGGATATTCATCTTCCTCACTGCAATGTTTGTTCAGTACACTCAGAACCATACGAACAAACTAGAACGAGATTTTGCTCGGCGTTTCTCCAACCTCCAAGACAAGAAAGAGACACAGAGAGTAATGGCCTCTCAGACGATAGAGATCATGAGAGAGAACGCCGAAATATACAAGGGGGAGCTTGAGTGCCAAAAGAGATCAATTCAGCTCCTTGATGAATTTGGCATCCCCAGGGGCCTACTCCCTCTCAACGACATAGTTGAGATCGGGCTGGTCCGATCCAACGGGTTCATATGGCTGAAGCAGAAGAAGGGGAAAGATCACTACTTCGAGCAGATCGGCTGCAACGTCTCTTTCGCCCCAGAGATTACAGCTTTCATCGAGCCACGGCAGATGATGAAGGTGACGGGAGTGAAGGCGAAGGAGCTGCTCCTCTGGGTGTCAGTCTGCGAAATGTCTGTAGACACCTCTAAATCCGGCAATGTCTTGTTTAAGACATACACTGGAATTTCCCGGAAATTCCCTGCGTCTGCATTCGTGACATACTAGGGGAACTAAGTTATATTGTATAACTGATCCTGAATTTGTCATTTTTCTCACATTGAATAAAACAAGAAACAGAATCTTTGTTTCTATATAGTATTTAGGACTCGATTACGTGATTGCACACTTATAGTATTTAGGACTCGATTACGTGAGAGCGAGAGAGAGTGGGACTTGTGCTTGCACACTTATACCTCTCATTTAAAATTACTTTTTAAGATCGTGATTATAATTGGTAAATATAGCGTTTCTAAAATTTCGTCCTAAAAAGATGGGATTATAAATAATAAGCTGTTGATATATATATATGGGGGGGGGGGGGAATCACATCCTCTCCATAATTGCCATGTCCACTTATTACTATTGAACAGTCTCATTATGATTTATACAATTTTAAGTTTTCTGTGTATGGGATTGGAAAATGGGAAGAAGGGGATACTGTTCTGTATCGTGGGAGCTGCTGCTCTCTACTACGGATGCAGGTTCGACTCATCAATACTCGGGCCATACAACTTGGGCATGGGTCCCCAACTTCACAATTAAAGAAGAAAAAGTTCACCTTTTTATACTTTCTTTTGTTCTTCAACAGCTTTTATGAAGAATTAGAAAGAAATATGCATCAAAAACTGCCTTATTTTACTGTCGGAAAAGAAACGGTCTCTTATTTTGTCAAGAAAAACTCCATTTGGTAAAAAACAATAAAGACGAAGAAAAGGAGTCAGTCATCGTCGTCGCCTTCTGATTTGGTGTTCTCAATCATCGCAGAGTTTACAACGTGTGAATTGATGGCATCGTTCTCTCTCTCTCTCTCTCTCCGAAATTGATATTAGTTTCTGGGAGGGAGACTGTGGATTAATTATGCAGATTAATTACCTTGGTTGGAAGCTTGGTGTATCCGGAATCTGGCTGGAAATCGGCTGTTTTCCTAGTGTCAACATCTCTTTAAGGAGGGTATAGTTTGAAGAATAGACGTCATGTGCCATGTGCACCAGATAGAAATTCCTCCACAGTTTCAGGGTTCATCTGTTCCTGAATGGCCGTTCCTTCTCGATCATCGTCTTGGCCGGCCAATAAATGTATATGCATGACTGTCATGCATCTCGCGATGTATGAGAGTAACTACCCCACTCAAACATAAAAAAAAATAAGTCAACGGGCACACTAATTTTGTTTTTTAGGATCCATCTGCATTTATGCCAATACAACAACTAAGCCTTTTCTCATACTAGATCGGTCGGTTACATGGATTCTTTGTTTCCACACAGCTTTATCATGTGCCATGTTAGCAGTTAACTCACAATAATCTAGATCATTTCTTTATTATTTATTTCGAACACTTCTGTGGTCCCTCGTGTGTGTCAGCTTCACACACATGCACACAAACACAAAAACAGACAGAGAGAGAGAGGTGGCGATGGACCAATCATATAAATATGGCCCGTGGGATATTCATCTTCGACACTGCAATGTTTGCTCAGTTCACTTAGAACCATACGAACAAAGTAGAACGAGATTTTGCTCGGTGTTTCTTCCACCTTGGTTTTAAAAGTTCAGGCCTTTTCGAGTCTTTGATTTAAGTTGTTTTAGGTCAAGGTCCTTAGAGTTGTGGTTCTCCATCGAATTTTTACGTATTTATATAAGAAAATTAATTTACAATGAGCAGAATTCGATCTTCTTCCCAACAGGTCTCCATAGGAGACAGCATGTTAAAAATGGGCAGGATAACGGTCCCCTGTCCCTACGAAGGATGTTGAAGGAGGGATGGGGACCTTTTTGGTCCCCCATAACGAGGACAGGGGTGGGGGCTCTAAAATAGAGACCGAAGAGGGGACTTTGATCTCCGGCCTTTCAACAACACAACTGTTTTTTTTTTGTCCACCCAAAGCAACAAGGAAAAAATCGGGTCCTTTCCAGCTAACCTGTTTTGACACAAAAGAAAATTGCTGGAAAGCAATTAGGTCGTGTTTTGGTTGACCTCCTTTTACAGGACCATAACCTGAAACCTGAAATTGCCACCACAAACCTCCTTTTATACGTAAGCTGGGGTTAGAAGGACCCCTTCGAGATGCATGGCCCTGGTGTCGAACTCGGGACACTAGAGCAAAACCCTCCTAGTATCACTTGGATGGACATCCATATCTTCCTAAAAAACTTCATTCCATCACATACATATCCATATGGGCATTCTTCCTACCTAGTTTCTCAAACAAGAAACAAGACCTACTGCGAAACCTTTGACTTGATCACCGCCCACATTCAGAACGGGCTACAACCTCGAAGAGGACCATTCATAGACTCACTGAAACTATTCTACAAAACCTACTGCATGCCTCTGTAAGAAACACTGAAAAAAATTCAGAAAACTAAGTTGGCATACCATTGCACAAGCTCAGGAGAGCATACAGAACCATGCCAAGCAGCAAAAGTGAGCTCCCTCGATGGCGGGTAGCAGCTCGGGATGCAGTCCACACTCGAATTTCGTCCACAACAGGGCCGCAGAGCGAGCTATGGTCATCTGTACGAGTGTTGTAGTACACACTGTAAAATGCAATCCGCGTTCGCTCGGCCTTGGCGGTGAACGACACATTGGCTGGTTGGTAAGTCAGGTTGCCTGTGGGTGTATAATGCACGTTTACTGCTTGGTCACCTGCAAATGCTGTCACTGCTAATGGCTGCTGGCATGAATCGCCCGCAGCTCCGATTGAGAAAGTGAGACTGTAGTGCTTTTCCGGTGAGGTTTGAACCATCTGAGATATGATGCCTTCCTTGCCAGAGAGCAATTCCACCGCACGTTTTCCTTGAGGCACATCATAATGGTATGAGTCTATGTATCGGACCGCCCTGTTGGATTCTACGGTCCACCCGGGCAGAGCCGAGGTCTCTGCGTCAAGGTTGTTTGGGAGCAAGACCCCCAACGAGACATTCCGGAACATCCATGGGCCTTCCTCAAAGTCACCATTGATAACCGCATTGTCTGAGTCAAGAATTGAGCAGAACAAGTTCACATTAGCATTACCAACGTTGTGAATACCAACTTTAGAAACAATGATCCCATCAATGGAGGGCATGGTTGCAGTGTGCTTAAAGGTTGTAGTTCGCAAACTTGGCATTATATCATATGATGCAGAAAATCATGGGTCAAAAAGCAAGAGAGAACAAATACCTTCTGGTTTCTCTGGTGTTGTGATCTGCTTTACAGCAATGTTATCAAGAATAGGCCCGCAAGTAGGATCATCCTCCATTCCCGGGTTCTTAAATGACAAATAACTATTTTCAGCGTTGGCGGTAAACCCCCAGGAATATGAATCCCATCCATGGACACTGTAAAGAGTTTGTAGATCGATATTCTGTGAGGCGATTGGTGGGAGAGATATATTAAGGGATTCCAGCTGCGCGCACGTCCGAGCTGCACTGAATGTAACAGCATACGTTAAGCCCTTCTCGAGAGTCAATGGCTGCCCGATCTCTGCATCATTGCCAAGCCTAACAGCATGAGTTCCCTCTGGCACGATCAAAATCATGCTACCCTGCCTCTGCCCTGACTCGACCAGCTCCACTGTTCCATTGGTACGCCATCCTGGGATCAATACATCAGATACCGCAAGACCACCGCCATTTGGGAAGCCACTAGGAGGGGGTGTCTCAAAATTTCCATTGGAGAGCAGTCCTGCATTAAAAGAAGAGAGTTCGTGCGCACAATTCATACACACAGTCTGATAAATAATAGTGCTCAGGAATGTAAAACATGATCCTTATTTATCAGTTTCAGTTAATCAAATATAATCAGGCGGAGGAGCATTTTTGCCTTCGAAATTGCGCTGGATTCTCCACACTATTTCGCACATGAAACACAACGGCTATTATATAGATTGGTGAAGAATGTCAATATGATTGATAGTGATTAGATTTAACCAGATGGAGACACAATCTAATGTGGCATGGTCACGAATACAGTGGAGTTGAGCATGCTGTGCCCGTAACTCCTTCAAGATAGTGTATTAAGAACCCTTCAGTCCTCTGATCTGAAATTTTCTTGCTATGGTTTCTCCGCTTCAATTTTGAAGATTGCGGTTTGAGCAACAACGCAACCCTGACACGGCTGCCAAACCAATCAAAATTCTCTCCATTTTGCACTACCTGACTTTGGTGGTACCAAGCTCCAAATCCATGACTAAGTGAACCTTGATTTAATCCACCAACTATACTCAGCAGTAACCTTGGTACATCTGACCGTCTATGAAAAATCTTAGCATATAAAATTCCGTGTCCGTCTGTTAGCGTGTGCGTCGGCGAGAGGGTCATGGTATTGAGATGAACACTGGTTCTCAGATGATTCATGAAAGAATATTGTGTGAAGAAGATCCACACCACTTCAATCCGTTTCTCTTTTTCTTTGGTCGAATATCCACGTCTCCGTATGACGGATTCTCTTACCGAAGAAAATCCATTGGAGATTTTGCATACGCAGGAAAAATGTAAGCAAGAACAAGCAACATCGGAAAAGAAAAGAAACGTAATTATGTTAACTATTTGAAGGAAAAATGTGCATACACAATAGGAAAAAAATTCAAAAGATATGGATTTCGTAGAATAGGCTACTGCAAAGCAAAATGGCTGACACTTGACCCGAATCGTCTATCAATCGGAGTGTTCCTCTGAAGAGTCAATACAGAGGACAGTAAGAGTTGCATGTAAATGCCCATGAATTTACTGAAAGAAAACTGTCGTACAAGCGTCCATGACATCTACACTTCAACATTGCCCTGATACAGTCTCCCTTTGCATGTATACAAGGTACCAAGGTGTTGTACTCCGTGTCCCTGTCATACAAAACATGATGGAAGGACAGAGAAGGACAGAGGATATGCCGGTGGAAAAGAAAAAGAGACAAAGCGCGTGAAGAATCCCCGGGAATTCTGACTGCCGGAAGAGACGACCTTTGACCTAAACGCGCAATTTACCCCGGACCAACAGTCAAAAAGTAGCAGTAAAAAATGAAAGGAGAGAAACGACCGAATCACCCTCGAGCCGAACCAAAAACACCACAAAGTTTCTAATCAACTGATTTTATTTAAAAATAAAAAGGCAAAAGTGAATGGAAAGATATATAGGTCCTGATGATAATTTAAGGTGACGGAACTTTACCACTGAGGACGGGGGTCGATGCTCAAGGAAAGAGAAAAGAGAGAGTGAGTCGCTCCTTTCACAAACAGGAAAATAAAATGATTATTAAAATGAGAGAAGCTCCGGACAAAAGAGAACCAGACGTCCCTCTTCTCAAAATAGTGAAAGTGGAAATTCATTTCTCCTGGCAAATAGACGCAGAAAATGGATATGATGTAAAGGTAATAAGAAAGCAACATATTGTTTTGATCAATTAAAGCTCAAAAGGAAAATAATCGAAAATGTCGGCGAATTTAGATATATCAGTGCACAGACCAATGTAGCGTTCACTTTTGAACATTGACGCATTTCAATTAAAAAATGAGAAACACGATTGATAAGCGATTCTCATCTTGAAGGAACTTGAAAGTAAAAATTCGACTGAAATGGCAGAAATTAGAATTTTCTACTCGAGATAAAATAACGGCATTGATATCACAGGTTTTGAAAGCATTGGATCTTACATCGGGAAATGATCGTAAGGAGCAATCTTTTCAAACTCAACTATCTAAAGAAGAAAAGGAAATTAACAGATTGTCCAGGTAGAACAAAGGCATTACCATCAAGCGGACTAAAAACCAAAGCTCGAAACAACAAATCGCACTCAAAGAAGGCGAAACGACAAGACCAGCCATTCCCGAACACCATATCAAGAAGCGGAAGTGAAAAAGTCACCCGCATTCTGAACAACGGCACAGTCGGCAGAAATTTTCACGAAAAGAATTAAAGAACCAGAGCTCACCGTCTTCCGCCGATGCTAAAATCCACCGGGTTGTGAGCACAAAAGCCAAGAGATATCCAGCCATCATTTCCTTTCAGAGGCACTCCGGTACAGATACTCTGCCAGGTTTCCCGGCTAGTTCCAGGAATCTCCGGCCGATACTTGCCTGTAAAAACTCTCTCTCTCTCTCTCGCTCTCTGGGTGAGTGAATGAGTGCAGGGGAAAGGAAGAAGCCGCTGTTTTTTTATCCTCCCACTCTTGCTGTACTTTTATGCTTTTTTAATTTCTTTTCGTGAAATGCTTGCGGGGTTCATCGTCTGTGTTTCCGTCGCCGTTAATATGAAGTTATATATCGTTCAAACTCTGTTCGGTTCTGGTTCCAGTCAGTTCTGAATCAGATGAGATTTGGTTTAAAACTATCAGTCCGGTTCTAAATCTGACACGTCCAGCAGACCATGAGCAATGATCCAACTAGAATGAATCGATCTAAACCATTGACTGCTACTTGCTACCTTCAAAGAAGAGGGATTGTTTAAAGTTGTTGTTTGATGCATGTTTTATTTACAATTTAGTGCCAGATTAAAAGGGTGTGCATTGTTGGATTGTTTGTTTAAATTCACTAATATGTTACTTGTTCTCAGGGTTTAATCTTAAAATTTTTGGATATCCTCTTTTTGAGTTTGCCAAATTTTTAAAATGACTATTATGATATGTGTCTCTGAATTGGAAAAAACAAAAAACTTAAATTTTCAAACTTGAAAACGTAGAATTCCATTAGCTTTGACAGTAGAGGGTGTGGATTATGTCTTAAAAGAATCTATGATCCCTCTAACTAAACAAGCAATGAACGAGGAAAAAAACATTATTTAACTTTCCTCAAAAGATGAATTATCATGCTTACCTATATGGAGGATAATCTTCCAACAGTATATGAAGATTCTAAAACTGCAAAAGACTTATTTAAAATTTAGTAGAACTGTAAGCGTAGACTTATAGGGTCTAAGCTTATAACCATTGTTTCGAATAATTATAATTTGGTATTTCATTCGCGAGACGAATTCATGTTCAGGTTTTGTGTAAGGTAGGAAACACAGGAGGTACTTTTCATTCAAAACCAATGGGTCGAGTTTTCTTGGTCTACTTTCCTCATATGCCAACATTTATATTCAAATTCAAGCTATAAAATCATAGTTTTACACTAACGATAGATTTTGTTTTTAAAATACAACGGAACTTAAAACTGTGAGTACCAAAAATAGGGACCCAATTTTCGAAACCATGAATCAAACACTCCCTCTAAGATACCACGGCAGCGGAGCGAAGCTGCCGCTAGCTGTGGCTGTCACAAACATCAGAGTGATCCGATTTTTTTGTGAAAGTGAGTGATCCAATTTCAAGAATTTGAATGAATACAAAAAAAATGACCAATCACACAAGTGAATCGCATGCCACAGGAAAAGCAATCAAGCCTTTTGGTTTAGTGCATGGCTGGAGGCAATTAGTAGCTTTGATGGCCTTAAAGTAGCATAATGTGTTCACTTAATGTAACACCAAGAGAGGAATACCCTTCTCTTCAAGCTAAAGGTCCTGTCATCTCTAACATTTGCCTTTCATGAGTCAAACACTCGACTCTTTTATATAATTCTCTAATTTAAGTTTTTATGAAAAGAAAAACATAAGATAAAAGCATAGCTTTTATCCATGTAATTCTCTAAATTTTACTTTTCTATAGAGGAATTAAGTAAAGAAATCTAACGTTTATAGGGTTTTTTATGAATCAAATAAAGTATTTCTTTTAACTTGGTCACCGAAGCCCTCTAGATATCGAACTCATGACCTTCAACTTGTGACTCGACCCACTAGGCTGGTGTGTTATTGCTCATCATGTTCAAGTTCAACTCATTTAGATCACGAACCAAGAACTAAACCTACACGTTTATCACATTATATTTAGCATGGAAAGTTCAAAATATAAAGAAAATTCTTCTTTTCTTGGTTCCAACGGAAGCCAGGTATGCACGCCTCAGATATCAAACTAATGACCTTTATATTGTGAGTCGAATCCCCGACCAGTCCAGCCACTGCCCTGAGTGCATAAAATGAATTCTTATATTCTTTCCTTGGATTCATGACTAATGAAGCTAAATAAATGCAAGTAGGTCCCCCATTTCCTAACATTATAGAGATGCCTATTGTGGAGGCTCTCCTTCACTTTCATGCCCATGCCTTCCACCATTAAGAATTCTTTGGAAGGAAGAGAGGCATTGAAAACAATAATAGATGCTGTCTGCAGAGGAAATGCTCTAGAGAATGCAGTGGTACAGTGACAGATTGGACCCACAATGAAGACATGAAAGTTAGTGGCCATCAATTGTTTTCCACCTTTCATGGCATCTTTACCCTTCTCTATTTTACCTTCTTGCTTATGATTTCATTAGTGAATTTTCTGAAACTTTGAATAAAGAACTGACCACCCCCTATACATGTCATTTATGCTATCCTTGGTAGCTGGTGTGTGTGAGACATTGCCTGTATTTGCGTGTGTGTATGGAGAGTATTAGTGTGTGCATGCACGTGGATGCATATATGTGTGTAACATTGCCTGTATGAAGAGGATGAGTGTATGTGCACATACACAGTGGCGGATCTACATTGAGGCAAGGTGTCCCACCTAAAATTCAGAAACCAAATGAAAAAGTTACTGCACACGATCAAGTCCCTGACTCCTCACTACTTGCATGGTTCGCCACCTGAAATGATCGAATAGGCGGTTTTTGGCCCATCCGACAAAAACTCTAAAATTGTCACTGTGTATACCACCGACAGTGGATTGAGCGCATAATGACGTGTACATTGAGACAAGGTCTCTCTCTCTCTCTCTCTCTCTCTCTCTCTCTCTCTCTCTCTCTCTCTCTCTCTCTCTCTCTCTATATATATATATATATATATATATATATATATATATATATATATATATATATATATATATATATATATATATATACGGTATGACTCAAAAAAACAATGAACGGTTAAGAGCATGTGTTGTCGGTCGTAGACAACATCCGATTTATATATACAGAGAGAGAGAGATTGGATGATGCCCACACTAGCATATGCTACCTGTTGGTCAACCATTACATTTAAATGAGTATAATACAAATACCTTTCATACTTTTTCAAAATCCTTTAAAAGTTTTGAAATTATATTCATACTACCAAAAAACAACTGTAGACATGAGCGAATAAGATTTTATATTTATATTTATAGATAGATAGATAGATAGTAGTAAATGCATAATGTAAAAGTTGAGGTGATAAAACAAAAATTACTTAAAATGAATGATGCATTAATATAAAGTAAATAAGTATAATACTATTTTAATTCAAATTTTTATTGTTGATCATATCAATCAACAACAACAACAACTAAGCCTTTTCTCATACTAGATGGGGTTAGCTACATGGATTCTTTGTTTCCACAATTCCCTATCATGTGTCATGTTAGCAGTTAACTCACAATAAGCTATATCATTCTTTATTGTTTCTTTCCAACACTTTTGTGGTCATCCTCTATCTCTTTTAATACTTTCCAAATTTAGTTTTTCATACCTTCTTACACGTTCTTTTTTTTATATTCTTTCTATATGTTCAAACCATCTTAAACAATATTCTCTCATTTTATCCTCTATTAGTGCCACTCCTAATTTTTTTTAATAACCTCATTATGTATACGGTCTTTTCTTGTATGACTACTCATCCATCTCAACATTTTCATTTTTGTCACTGACATCTTTTGTACATGTTGATGATTAATTGCCCAATACTAAGAACCATAAAACATGGTAGGCCTAATTGGTGCTCTATAATATTTACCTTTTAACTTTAATGGTATCTTCTTATCACAAATAATATCTGATGCTCCTCTCCATTTTAACCAACCAGCATTAATTCTATGTGTAACATCTCCATCAATTCTTCCATCACTTTGAAAAATTGACCCTAGGTATTTAAAACTTTCCTTTTGGGGAATGCAATGTGTGCCAATTTTAATTTCTATGTCCTCTGAAGTAGCCAAATGATCAAACTTACATTCCATATATTCTGTCTTTGTTCTACTAAGTTGGAGGCCTTCGCTTTCTAATGTTTTTCTCCATAGTTCTAATTTTCTATTAACTTTTTCCTTAGACTCCTCCACTAACACAATGTCATCTACAAATAACATACACCAAGGTACTTCATCTTGAATATGTTTTGTTAACTCATCAATCACCATTATAAATAAGTATGGACTTAAAGTTGATCCTTGATGTAACTCAATATTAACTTCAAAGAAGTTTGTCATTCTTTCATGAGTCCTCACACATGTTTTTGTACCATCATACATGTCTCTTATAAGGTTAATGTATGTTAATGGGATACCTCTGTTTTCCAAAGTTCTCTAAAGAATCTCCCTCGGTACCCTATCATAAGTTTTTTCTAGATCAATAAATATCATATGAAGGTCTTTCTTTTTTGCTCTAAAATGTTTCATAAGCCGTCTCAAAAGGTGAATCGCTTCAAAAGTAGATCTGCCTGACATGAATCCAAATTGGTTCTCTGTTGTACTTACTTGTCTTAATCTACGTTCAATAATTCTTTTCCAAAATTTCATAGTATGGCTCATTAACTTGATACATTGATAATTCGCACAATTCTAGATGTTTCTCTAGTTCTTATATATGTGTATAAGTGTACTCGCTTTTCATTCCTCGGGCATCTTTTAGTTTCTTCATATTTCATTAAATAGTCTTGTGAGTCAAGTGATTCCTATTCCTCGGGCATCACTATCCTTTAAATCTTTATTTATGATAATACCAACTCCGTTTCGAGCCTTTTCTTTACCTGAATACTATAATTTAAAACTTGTATCCTCTATCTCCTTTGTTTTTTCTCCAAGTCATTTTGTCTCTTGCAAACATAGAATATGAATCTTTCTCTAAATCATAGTATCTATCACCTCCATTAGCTTATCGGATAATGTTCCAATATTCCAAGAACCAATATGAATCTTATTATCTAGGACTAGTGTCCTTATCCCCGCATCCGTCCATATTCAAAATGCGGAGACCATCTCTGAAAATTATTCGCTACATTTGGACGGCAATGCAGCGGGACTAACTTCTTTACCCACACCCGTCCATGACATGGAAACCCTCTTTGCAATTGATTTATTACATTCGAGCGAAAATGTAATGGCCCTTGCTTACTTATCACTGCATTCAGGCTCTACAACGTATTACTAGACGAGGATGAGGACGCTTCAAAGCAATGCTCATAATTTTTGTAATCCATGTTATAAAAATCCAACAAAGTTTTACGCTAGTTGTCGGAAGCCTAACACAACCCTCCTCCTTTATTCGGGCTTGGGACGGGCAATGCAAGGGTAATCCCTTCTTACATGAGGGGAGTTTGTTGATCATATCAATCAAATGGTGAAAATGTTCAGGTAAGAGATATACCAAAAGACATTATACATTACATTTATGACTATCTATATAGGTATATAGGAAAGATAGTGTGCTATGAAGGAATCTACAAGGCAATGATACAAGGCAATGATACATTATACGTTACATTCTCAATCCTAACTGTTCGATCACCCTTGTTGAATGATGGAATCTACAAGGCAATGATACACGTTGACTATATACTCGTAGCATATCCTCTCTCTCTCTCTCTCTCTCTCTCTCTCTCTCTCTCTCTCTCTCTCTCTCTATATATATATATATATATATATATATATTGGTTGTTATCAGTGATACTGTGTAAAGCAACTGCTTAGTAACATAAAAAAAGAAATGTCCTTTCATTTAGACTAGTTTCTCTGTGTAACTACCTTACCAACTCCACATTCATCGCAATATAAGTTGTTTGAGGCACTCAATCTCCGTCTTCTTCCTTAAGATTGGAGTAGGAGTTCTTAGAGCTAGCTCAAAAACAAAAACAGCGTGCAAGATTATAGATAGAGCTTTCAAGAAAGAGTCACAAAACAATCAAATCGACAACAATGGATTAATTCACCACCGAATTACCCATTAAGCCTTGTTGTATCGGTAGGAAGAGTAGGCCTCTTACCAACTTTCAGTGGATCATCATCATCTACCACCTTCACCTTCATATACATTTACCTCATCTGGTTCTGCATTGACTCCTGGCTTTAACCATCACATATCAAGTTGGAATGGGGTGACTGTGGTTGGTTAATCTCTACAATTTAGGCTATTCTTTAGCGAGATCAGCTCGAAGCAAACAACAAAATACCTACGATTATCTTTAGAATAAGAAGCCTTCATATCTTAATGCTTGTATTTCATGTCGGCCGTCAAATCCCATGGCTCAACCCTCCATGGAAAGACTAATTCATTCGGATCGACATGAGAGTCTAACTACGTTACATTGCCGAAATCCATGTTGTACAATTGAAACAAGTTGATCCCTTTTCTCTCTCATGTTACAATTCTCTTCTCGTAGAGCCTGACAATATAACTACATAATTATCTTAAATATATCAAGCATTTTTTTCTTTTCCGATTTACCTAGACTTGTTTCCTACTAGTGATGGTAAATATGGACATACGCCACTAGCCAAGGTAAAATTGTACAGTCAGTTGTATTAAGTAGGTAAACAAGCCTAATATGTGAAACCTTGTTCTACAAATAACTTAATCTCATCGGAGTAAGGAAAAAGAGGAAGAAAAATAGGCTTGTTTGCTTGAGTGATTGAATCATGTATTTTATGTTTTTTAAAGATATGTTCATGTATTTTGCTTTCTTGGGTATATTTAGTACCGTTCAACAACTGTGTAGTCACCGTGAGTTGGGTAGAGATGCAACTAAGACACATCTCCTCCCTATTTAGAAGGATGTAGCTCAATCATGTCTTTTTAGATGGAAGGATGAGGATGAATAGAGTCTCCATCTTCAATTATAATAGTTCAATAAAAAAGAAGACGACGAAGAATAAGATTCAATTAAGGACTTATAATACCTATTTTTCCATATCTAATTAACAACCCAACGTCAAATAAATGAGTTTTATGTTCTTTTTCTTTTTCGATTCAACAAAAAATGTTATTCATTATTTTAAGGATTCATTAGTTTGTCGTTTTTTTTATTCATTATTTTTTTGTCAAATATAAATCAGTAATACCTAAAATATATGAAAAAAAGATTTTGAAAGTTTGTCCACAGCTTTTAAGAAGTTACTTGAAGATGTCAAGAACGATCTTGTTTGAAAAAAAATGACATGTAAATAGTAAAAAAGGTATATGCTTGTCAATTCTGTTCAAAACTAACCCGGAAATTGTGCATCTGTTCGGTCCAAGTAACAGAGAAGAGAAGACTTGAATTGGATTGTATTCGGGTTATCTTGTTTTGTCACCGGGGTGAAATGAAATGATAACATAGACACAACCCAAAACACGGACTTACAATACCGGACGTAAGCATCACATGGTAGGACCCGAAAACTCTTTGTTTCTATCCACCCTAAATTGTACTAGAAAACAGGAGTCATGTTTCCAGCTTTTGATACAAAAGAACAAGATAGCACATGACACAGAATGAGAATCAGGAACATTACCTGGAACACAGAATTACCTTCCCCATAGAAGCGGTGGGTTTTGACCCAACCCAGCAATTTGAACCAGAGCTGAACCACCTTTAGAACAGAAACAAAGGAACATGACTCGAACCAAATTAGGGTTTTTCTTGGTTTTGTTAGGTGTTTTGATTACGAGGTTTGAGCCTATAAAAAAAAACCCTAATTTAATTTCGCCCTTGATGTAAAAAAACATTTATTTCACATAAAAGTAAAGGTAAATTTTAGTGTCATAAACGTGCTTTTTACTTTACAACACAAACAAACGACCTATACAAAGGGATTAACTATTGAAATTAGATATGCATTGATAGTTGTGCACGTCTTGTCTCATAATTAAATAGCTTTTTAAATAGTTTCACTTTTTAAAAAACCGAACGAAAATGTATTTTAAACCATATTTTGGTTCCTTTTCAAAATGTTACTTTCCATGAAAATATTTTTTTAAATAGAATCATACCGAGACTCTGAGCCAAACTTGAAACCAGTGACATCACAAGAGGACCCAAACCTAAGACCAGAAGGTGCCAACTTAGTCCGGGTTGCGGTGGAACTAGCCAGGTCTATTATATCTGACATGGAGCTTTGAGTACTGATATCAAATCCTTGCGAGATTATTCCATGTGCACCCATGTTGACCTGTCGACCCGACTCCATTAAAAGGATGTAAAAGAAGAGGAGAGGATGCAGTGCGCATCATTTAGCATGAAATAAACATTAAGAAATGGTGCAACCTGAGACAACTCATGTGATCCATCAATACAATTAGTGGGCATTCATTCCCTCTGCAGTTCTTTTGACGAAGGTCCAAGTGATGGCCTCCCGTCAATAGGTAGGCCCGATAACAAAAAACAACAACAACAACAACAAAGCCTTTTCCTATACTATACAAGTGGGCTACATGGATTCTTTGTTTCCGCAAATCCCTATCGTGTGTTATGTTAGCAATTAACTCACAATAAGCCAGATCATTCTTTATTGTTTCTTTCCAATATTTTTGTGGTCGTCCTCTTTTAATACTTTCCAAATTTAGTTTTCATACTTCCTTATAAGTATGAAAATATGACACAAAAATGAAATGATAGGTCGGTGTCTCGTGTCCACCTAAAGTAGCACGGGAAAGTTCAGACATTATAAGGGTCGACCTATTTTTTACATGAAAGGGAAATAGTACAGTGAAATACGTAAGAAGAAATGTGAAATCATTGTTGGCGTTGTGTTGTTACCAAATCAGGCCGAACGAGAGAGGATCTCATTGTCATCACGTACTTCGGATCCAAACCATTCTGTCGTATGATTCAATCCGGTTTCAAAGTATGTGATACACGGTGCATTGGTGTGTGACCAGCCTAAGGTCTCGAGTTCTAGTCCTGTGAAAGAAGAAACCAGTCTCATGAGATCTTTACCAGACATGGCTGATTCTAAACTGGTCTGGTTTTTTCAATCAAAACAGAATAGGGTCAAGAACCGGCTGAAACTAAAACAATTGAAACCAGACTCGGAATCAGAAACTACCTAGTTCGGTTCTAAAATTAAAACCAGAACCGACTCAAAACAGTTTAAGCCTCAAATTGGAACCTATCCGAATCTAGTTCGATTAAGGTTTCTAGTTCTGAGTAAACCAGAACCGGCCATGTCTAAACTTTAGCACAGGGTGCACGCTGACCCGTCCCAAACCAGATTGGTCTGGGTCGTCCAATCCGAGCCAGAAACCGGCTGGAACTTAGAACCGATTAACCCAGACCAAGAATTGGGAAACACTCAGTTTGGTTTCAGTTCCATTTTTCAAAGGATAGAAACCAGGTCGAAACCGAAACCAATGGTTGCAAAACTAATAACTTCATATTTTTTATTTTTTATTTTAAAAAAAAAGTTATTTTGAAGGTATATAATAAATTGAGGCTCGCATATTCCGGCATCTTCACAAGTTGAGAGACAGGTGCGGCTTGCCGGTAAGGCCATGAAGGCGACCGCCTTAGGCCTCAAAGTTGTTGAGATACCTACACAAGAAAATCTTTTAGGCCCCAAATTTTAAAGATAACATCCAAATACCCTGCCATTGTAGACCCTAAAATTTTAGACTTAGGCCCCAAATTTTTGCTTTACATCATACTGGAAACAATGGCATTGTTGGTGAAGAAGATATTATGTACATTGAATCATAAATCACAAAAGGAATTGCACTTGGGAGACTCGACTCTCAAGATGAAGGTCATGAAACCGTGGACCCAAGAATTCTTTTGGAGGGAAGGACATTTGTATTTCAGGTGAGATGTACTTGTATTTTATGTTCATAAAATATTTGTATTTCTTTATATAAAATGATGGATACACAATTTTTTCAAATTTAAGATAAGGTAGAAATTTTTCATCACCCTGGGTCTGTCCCCTTGAGATCATGAGTTCGATATCAGGGGCACGTACCCTGCCTTTCGGCCTCCCTGTTCAAAATACAAACAAAAAGATCAGAAAGGAAGTTATACAAAATCACATGAATCACGAACTCGTGTGTGTTCTAGTTTCTTGATTGTATTATTACTGTAGTAATTTTGCTTTCTACGAGGGTTTGACAGCACCCAAAATCATACCGTATTTTAATGGTGGGGGACGGTGCACTGCACTTTTAATGGCTATTTAATGTCGATATTTATTGCAATTTATAGAAAAATTAGTGTTGGTGTGTTTTATCGTATAGTGTGTCGGTCGGATCTGGTTTGGATCCATGTAGGAGCAAGAC
The DNA here is from genome assembly GCA_036023115.1 of Brasenia schreberi. Taxonomy (NCBI): domain Eukaryota; kingdom Viridiplantae; phylum Streptophyta; class Magnoliopsida; order Nymphaeales; family Cabombaceae; genus Brasenia; species Brasenia schreberi. Next base: position 18,215,176 of record JAYKKT010000065.1, on the reverse strand, counting down.
AGGTCAAACTTAACATATGATAGTACCGGACCCAGATCAGGTTCCTACTGGGTCCACCTTGGAAAAACGATGCAGCTATTTAGAAGTAACCAGAACCATGGGTCTGGTTCGGTTCCATGATAGGTGGAACTGGAACCAAACCATGGCTCTCCAGTTTGGTTCCAGCTCCATAGGCAGTTCGAGTTGGATCCAAACCAGCCACCTCTACGTATGTTTATAAGAGAATTTGAGTCGGGTCCCAACCGGCCACCTCAATGTATGTTTATAAGATAAATGTAAATCAAGCATGCGAAAATGCTTTTTGTTTTTCCAATAAGCTTGCAATATTAACCAGGTCTGCATGTAGTTTGGACATAGTTTTTTTTATATCATACACGGATCCATATATTAGACAGATCTAATTTCAAGCTCAATTTTCTTCTGTTACCGAATTCGGCCTCCACTGTATTTATTCATCATGAGTGATTTTGATCAATGGGCAAAGTGAAAAGGACCGGTAATTGCAAAGAAATTCTTTTTCTATGAAGGGAGAGGCTGAAGTCTGATGCTCGTCCTCATATCGAACTCATGACCTTTCAAGTTAGACATGGTTGGTTTCAGTTTTCCTGAAACCAGAAATTGAAACTGAATTTGGATCAAGCTAGTTTCAGTTTGAGTTCTAAACCATTTGAAATCAGAAAAAAAACATCAATAAATTTAAAATAAAAAAGAAAATGAAACCCACAGTTTTGGAACTGTTAGTTCAGTTAAATGAAAGGTGGAACCAAGACCAAACCGGATGTTTCTTAGTATAAGGTTTGGTTTGATTTCTTAGTTCAATTTGGTTTTGGTTTAAACTGTTGAGTTGGTTCTAAACTGGTCATGTCTAATTGCAACACAGATTTTGCTATCTGTAAAGTAAACACGAACTTCAGGTTTGGATTCGTGTCCCTTGCCGTGTTATCGTGTAGTGTAAAACGTAAGGCCATCCGAGTAACAAGAGAAGGATCGGTTCATCTTCGTGTTGATGTATCTATAACATGAATACATGACACGACACGAATAGTATATTAGAAAAGGTTGTCCTATCAAAACAAAGAAACCGAAGATTGAACAGTCCGTGGTGAGCTCAGGAATAACATGAATACATGACACGACACGATCTTATCACCGAAATTAGCCACCTTGCTTTGAAGTTTTACGTACGAATAGTATATTAAAAAAGTCTGTCCTATCAAAACAAAGACACCGAAGATTGAACAGTCCATGATGGGCTCAGAATCCTTTTCCTTTTCCTTTTCTTTTCTGAAAGACCGTATCCTAATCTTAGGCTCTGAAACTCTCTGCATGTGATATTGAGTTTTTTAATCACTGAAAACTCTCGAAGAAAACGTAAAGAACCAGACCGAAACAAACCAGCGATACCACACCCCATTCCTAGTTCATGTCTCGCTCCAACACCCACAACGTGATTCCCTGCTGCTTTTACTCCCTTCGATGCCATTATAAATGCACGGGAACTACCTCTTTCCCTCTTATCCAAATCCTCCCCACAATGGCTTCCGGGTCTCTTCTGAGAGCATCGGCATTCCCCATTATACTTTTGTGTCTAGTTCATCTCGTTGTGCTTGGTGTTGCTTTGGAAGAGGTGCTTGATGGTAATGCTTTACTGTACTATTTCATTCTAACAGTCTCTTTATTATCTTGTTGCTTGTTGTAAATGAGGCGTATGGCCAGCGTTTTGGAGGTTTTAATGGTCCAGTTATTTTAGTTTGGACCATTTTTTTCTGTTTCTGTTTTTCTTCTTTTTTACTGGAGGGGAGTGGTGGAGGATGAGCTACATTGGGTACATTTTTAGAGGTTTTAATGGGGTTTATATATCCTTTCGCTGTATGCTACTGTATCAAAATGTAGAGGTTTTGGATCCTTTGGAGACAGTCTAGCTGGTTTTGTGGTAGTCCTTGTGATAGTGAGGGTTAGGAGTTCCTGTACAGTATATTGTACATTGCTGCTCTTTCAAAATGATGGGATTTTGGATCGTTTGAGACAATGTATCTAGTTCTGTGGTAGTCCTTTATGATCTTTGAGTCTGAGTTTCTTCCACAATATGTTGCTTTCCGCTATTTTTCAGAACAACGAGGCTTTGATTCCTTTGAGACAATGAAGCTGGTTCTGTCGTAGTCTTTTATGGTCTTTGTGGTTTAGGAGTTCCTTTACGGCAGGTTGTTTTCTTCTTCTCTTTCAAAATGTTGAGGTTCCTTTGATACGAAGTATCTGTTGCAGTGGTAGTCGTTTTATGATCTCTTCGAGTCTAGGAGTTCGCTCTTCTACTCTTTTACAATGTTGAGGTTTTGGATCCTTTGAGACAATATAGCTGGTTCTCTTGTGGTCGTATATGACCTTTGAGGTTCAGGAGCTTTGTTGCTAGACAATATCCTGATGTGGTTTTCCTATGAGTCCTTCTCTTTTTCCTTTTTCTTGAGGACTGGCTACGTTACTTGCTCAGCTAAGCTATGATCCTATATTCGTGCGTTGTTCTTGTGGAAAATGGCTTTCTTGTCTACAGTTTAAAGTACATTTTGCTGCCTTTTCCTCCTTTCCCCTTCTAGCTGTGTTCTTTCCGTAGATTTTAGTGGGTTTTTTACTGAAAGATAATGTAGGTAGTGGCTGTTGTTCTCCTTATAAATGACGATGCGCATCTGATGTCATCATTGATCTTCATCCTAAGAAACGGAACACTGTTTCTCTGACTTTAAGAGATCTTGTTTTCCATATTGGTATAGCAACGGAGGTAGTTAGAATTGAATTTCTGGATAGAACCGGTGGAGGGACAACATGAGCTTTTCTCTAGTGTCAACATTGTTAGCATCAAATTGGTGGAGTTTCTAGGCAATTACTGATTTTTGCCATGAGTCGGCTCACCAGCGTCCTCAGAATCTTAAGCTCATAAGATTTTATGTTATAAGATGAGATCTTAACTACTATGGCAATGCCCATGCTTGTGAGTTACAGAAGGAAACATAGGGTTCTTTACAACTTTTCTCAGACTACTATTGTTCAACTTGGTGATTGGATACTCTGCATTTCAACTGTAATATGCCACAACATATGCAACAAAGGCTCGATACTCTTTTTGATATATGATTTTGTTGTGGTACTTCTTAAATATCTCCTGTCATAAATACTATTTATGCGTGTGTTAAACCGATATATATTGCTGAGGCATATCTTATATGGATTTTAATGTTTTGTGTAGGTCTTCTTCCCAATGGGAACTTTGAAGAAGCCCCAACTCCTTCTAATCTGAACAAAACTGTCATCATAGGCAGGTATTCACTGCCAAAGTGGGAGATCCGTGGGCTGGTGGAGTACATTTCAGCTGGGTTGCAGTCTGGGGGCATGGTCTTCGCTGTGCCACACGGCACACGTGCAATTAGGCTTGGGAATGAAGCATCAATCTCCCAAACACTTACTCTCAAGCCAGGGGCTCTCTATTCTCTTACATTCAGCTCTTCAAGAACATGTGCACAGGATGAGGTTCTGAGGGTCTCTGTCCCTCCTCTAACTGGTGACCTTCCCCTTCAGACACTATACAGCAGCGATGGTGGCGATACTTATGCCTGGGGGTTCAGGCCGACCGCCAAAGTAGTGCAGCTCACATTTCACAACCCAGGGATTCAAGAAGACCCTGCTTGTGGACCTCTTCTGGATGCTGTTGCAGTTAAGGAGTTAGCTCCTCCATTGCCAACAAGAGGTAATAAAGTAACATCCTTTTTGCATTAATTAGATTGATTGGCTCTATGGTTGTTTGTTTGAATGCTTATGAATGTTGTCTGTATGTGTTTGCTTCTGTCTTGTGCGCTGGCTGATGCAAGATAGTACACAATGGTTGTTGAAAAATGCTTCTGTCTTTTGCACTGGCTGATGCCTGATAGTACACAACAACAACAACAACAACAACTAAGCCTTTTCCCATACTCGATGGGGTCGATGCCAGATAGTACACAATGGTTCTTAAATTTTTTTCATGCATCCTACGCATATTGCTGATCAAGTGATTCAGTTAGATTCAGAGTTCATCATGTTTATTTGCACATCGGTTGTCTAACTTGATGTGTAGGCCAAGTTGAATCATGCGAGCTTCTCCAGTTTGTATTAATGAATTAAGTGAGGGAAGATCGTACCTCAATATACTTGTATTACTAGAAACCTTTACACCTGTTTCATATTAGATTAATTTTGAGTTTTGACAACATATTTGACTCACAGAATATCAAGCATTTGATTTGTTGAGTTACGTGAATGCAGAACTGTTTTCCCTCCAAAGTGGAAAGATTGTAATTTGGTTAATTTCTTGTTCTTTAGTTTTCTCTTTTTGTGGATTAAGGTCTGAGAAATATTCTCATTTCTTAAGTGTACAAAGGATTCAAATGCAATTTTCTTAATGTTATCATAATAGTCATACAGCATTTAGAGTTTCAGTAGCAAGAATTAAGTGAGCTACCCTTCACTCTGCCAAGATGGCTGGTTTTTATGATGCATTTCTGGTATGAAACCTTATCTGCTAACATGGCACACAATAGGGATCTGTGAAAACAAAGAATCCATGTAGCCGACTCCGTCTAGTATGGGAAAAGGCTTAGTTGTTGTTGTTGTATTTCTGGTATGAAACCAAACAGAAACCAAAGAGCCCTCACCGTTGATGCCATAATAAACCAACTACACCTTTTACATCGGAGACTAGTCCTGTAACAAGTGAAGTAATTGAGACCCGCAAAATTTGAAACTCACATAGTTGTGCTTCCAATTTTGTCATAATAAACATTCTTTCTGATATCTTGACTCGTTCAGCCTCTGAAAAGCACTGTATCTCTGTTGCTCCAGATAATCTAGTGAGAAATGGTGGGTTTGAAGAGGGCCCTATTATATTTAAGAACTCTTCCTCTGGCGTTCTCCTCCCTCCAAAACAAGAAGACTCTACATCTCCTCTTCCTGGTTGGATCGTGGAGTCACTGAAAGCAATTAGGTACATAGATTCCCGCCATTTCTCTGTCCCGTCTGGCCTGGCTGCAGTCGAGCTTCTTGCTGGAAGGGAAAGTGCCATTGCTCAGGTGATAAGAACAATACCCAACAAAGTGTATGACCTCAGTTTCACAGTTGGTGATGCAGAGAACTCTTGCCATGGCTCCATGCTCGTTCAGGCATTCGCTGGGAACCAAACTCTCAAGGTTCCTTTTGTATCCCAGGGAAAGGGTTGGTCTAAGAAAGCAAGCTTCAAGTTTGCAGCAACCGGTCTTAGAACGAGGATCACTTTCTTCAGCTCTTATTATCACACAAAGGTTAATGATCCTGCTTCCCTTTGTGGACCTGTTCTTGATGAAGTCAGAGTCTTTCCTGCCAAGTAAATCTTCTCCTCTACCGAGTACGTTAGTCCATAGTTAGTGGTAGCTCTGTTATGCTATGTCAAATCGAGCAATGAAGATGGAGATGGTCATGTGGTCTTGAACTTTCTTTTTGTAGTTTGTTCTTGACTTGTGCTTCCTGAGCTCATCAAAGTATGATGAAGTTTCACTCTGCTGTTTCTGTGTACTGCCTTTTATATCAATGGAAGTGGAATTGTGTGCGGTTTAATGGGCTATTTCGGGCTGGTAATATCGGCTTTCATTGGTTCTTTGAGCTAAATTCGGCATGGGCTTAGTTTAGAGCTGGCTTATACTAGCCAAAACTGAACTATTTTCTTGCTTGCTTGTTAGGTACAAGCTAGAGCAAAACGGTGCTTAGATTAAACCATCTCACCTTAATCTGCTCAAGTTTTACAAGCACTCAACTCAGAATAAAGAGCTGCTGCTTATCATCTTCGTTTGTTCAAGTCCTCAGAAGTATCTAAGACAACTCACTTGTATTCTCATTTGGTCAAGTTTCCAATGAACAAGCGGGCGCAGACAAATCCAATGTAGAGCTTATCGTTTGCATCTCTCTCACACACACACATGGAGTTCTGTTGGAAATAAGACAGAACAACCATATAGTCTCCTATTAAACTTCTGACATTTATCAGCATCAGGAGGCAGAAGTACATGCATCGCATCATTGGTCATTCATCTAGAAGCCATAAAAAATCCCACATCAAAACGTGCCTCTACCCATGATGTGGGTGTCCGATCTTTTCCTCTTCGTGCAGATTCTCAAATTTCGCCCTAGTGTTGTTGGCCTCGAATTCTTTCCTTGCTGGTTCTGCAGCTCCACCTCTTGCTTAGGCTTCATCCATCTCATGATCTTTTATGGCACCCTTGCACATGCAGCCTTTTAGTCGCCGGAGCACTTTCTAGAATCCATATATCCATTTGTTGATCTGTCGGTGAAGAGTGTATTAGATGGAGATACCTCTAATTGGACAAAGCCAAATTATTTATAGACAGCAGAAATCAGAGACAATGAACGGCTCTCATGCTGATACATGTTAAGTGAACGAATTCATCTAGAAATGTAGAATCTGATTTAACAACTAGAGTGCTTTGTTAAGCTTCACCTAGGAGTCTGTATTTAGTGAAGAGGTAACATATATCCATTCTCCACAACATTTGCAGAAGTCTCGAGGGGAGGTGTTTAAAGATCACTTAGTTTAGGAAGGACATCAGTGGAGAATTAGGGAAACATGAGTCTGGTTGGTTTGACCGATCGTAGGGAGCTTACATGCTAAGAAAACGAAATCAATGTAAAGATGATGTAGCACGAATGAAGTCAGATTCCCATCTTTTCAGAAAATCAAAATCATGGCACAAATAATTTTGCAGTTATTATGGTTTTGATGAAGGTTTGATGCATATTCATGGCGACTACAAAATTTGTTCCACTTCGCCTTTCAGGAAAAATAAAGAAAAACAAATTTGTTTCACTTCCGAAATCGAGATTGGAGTGATTTTAAGTAAATATCCATCATTCCTATCAATAAGTTGACAAAACTTAACTGATAATGCGATGAAGTCTTTCTTGTCGACTTGATTCAAACTTAAAGAATTTATCAAAACTCTCATTATCTCCTCAACAGACCAAATCTTCACGAAGATCATGTGAAAAGGCTAAGTTATTTCAGACATACAAATCCTCTAACGCTAACAAAACGATAGAATCGCAAATATACACAATATTCATTTTCTTAAGAATATAATATAATCCGGCAACAAAACCTACCCCTGATTTCCTACTTTACAGAACTGACTGGTGCCCGCACGCACGCGAGAGAGTCAATCTCACAAGATTCCAACTCAAGACCTAAAACAAGTTGCGAACTACTTGAACCAAGCAAGCTTTGGCTAAAAGGAAGAATTTTATTTCTTAGTGGATTATTACGAGAAGATGATGGCAATCTCATTACTGGCAAAACAACCTAAGCTGAAAAGTCCAGGACCCGATAAAAGCGGCCATTGGGTCCACATCAGCCTGAAGCGATCTAGTAAAAGTTGGCCTGGATTTGGGGGACCTGAACCCACTTGATCCTGAGCAAATTGATATGCATATATATATACATACATATACGTATAGAGAGAGAGCATAGTCCATGTGCACACTCATCCATGCTCTAATCTTAAGATCAACCATTGCGATTTTTAAAACAAAAGGTGAATAGTACTGTGTATTTTATTTACTTATAAAAGATACTTTTTTGCTTTTGAAGTTTTAATTTCAACCACCGCATGGATGTGGCATAGACCAATTTCTCTCTCTATATATATATAGAGAGAGAGTGGTAAATACTAAAACCTCGTTCATACTCGCCTATTCAAACATCTTCACCTTTAGATTAACATGATCGAAGATTTGAATTAACAATATATTTGTATTTTACATTTAATGCATCATATGCAATGCTTTATCACTGGACCTGTTCATCTAAAAGATCAATGAAATGATAAACGAAGATTTGAGTATGAGTGTATGCGGCTATCTCTCTCTATATATACACAATATATTAACAACTTGAGAGCGTATTGAACTCAAGTTACGGTTAGGAGCTTTGACTTGTCTTCTGTGATTGCATTATCTAACCTTAAGGTAGACTTGTTCCAGTTTCCTTTTTGTGATCGACAATAGATGAAGTGTGATATAACTATGATATGGTCTTTTCTTGTAGGATCACATACGATGTGGTCTGTATATGTGCTAATGCAACTATTATGGGTCTCTTGGAATTTGAAGCAGAACTTATCCCGAGTAGAAGCTTTTTCATGGCACCCTTGTACTATATTATGCAATTATTTTACAGTCTGATTATTATACAAGCGATAAACATTTTCCTCTCCGTCAATTTCATGCATAACAGAATTGATGCAGTACTTTTGTTGGTTGATGTGTAATTTTTTCTAATCATGAATTTCAGGGAGTATATCGCATCAAGCTTCCAGGCCCACCTATCATCGGTGAAGGGAAGCCTGAGAACCAAAATCATGCAATTATTTTCACATGCGGTGAAGCTCTCCCAACAATTGATATGAACCAAGTATGTAAAACTTTGGTGACAATTACACAATATGCTTATCTTAGTTCCGCTAAACACATGTGGTGATGCAGGACAACTACCTACAGGAAGCATTCAAAATGAGAAATCTATTGCAAGAGTTCATCCATCATCCAGGAAAGCGTCCTCCAACTATACTTTGTCTGCGGGAACACATATTTACTGGAAGGTTACCTGTTTCCTGTCTTCTTCCTGTAGTTGCACTTTATTTCATGTGACCCCGATTAATCTTTTAAAGTTTTTCATTGTAGTGTTTCATCTTTGGGCAGATTCATGTCCTATCAGAAAACCAGCTTTGTGACCATCGGGCAGAGGCTGCTAGCAAATCCTCTCAGGTAAGAATAGCAAGTTAAACCAACTAACTCCGTAAATACTAATAATTTTCCCAGTAGTTTAGCATCTCTTTCTTAGTCAGTCTTAATGCCGTAGTAGATGTAGTTCTGTACATCGTGCATACTTGGTCTCTGTCTCAAATTTATGCTGCTACTTAAAGTTAATTTTGCAATATGGACTTCTTCAAAAAATTTGATTGGCTTTACCCTTGCAGGGTGCGCTTCCACTATGGTCACCCTGACGTTTTTGACAGGATATATCACTTGAAAAGAGGTGGAATCAGCAAAGCATCAAAAGTCATTAACTTGAGCGAAGATATTTTTGCAGGTGATACAACAGTGTACATGTGTATTTACATCTGATAGATCACCTAGTATTGGTAATTTATGACATTACGATTTTAGTTTCCTTTTCCAGGATTTAATTCCACACTGAGACAAGGAAATGTGACTTATCATGAATACATGCAAGTTGGTAAAGGTAGGGATGTCGGTCTTAACCAAATTTCGCTTTTCGAAGCCAAAGTTGCCAATGGGAATGCAGAGCAATCTTTAAGCCGTGACTTATATCGCCTTAGTCATCGTTTCGATTTTTTCCAGATGCTGTCTTGCTACTACACAACAGCTGGGTTTTACTTCAATGCACTGGTACTTGCTACTAAAACTTTTACTCATTACAATTTACTAAATAGGTCTGCATATCCGTTATTGAATTTAAATTTTCCAAGGCAATCATGCAATGCAAGCAGGATCCGCTGATTTTCTTCTGATGCTCTCAAATTTTTATGTGATTTTTCTATGTATGTGAATTTGTTTCCAGTCAATCATAATCCTATGGACCAACTTTCTGGGGAATCTACCCAGTACATAGTCTTATGTGAATCCAATGAACCCTTTCTCCTATTGGATATAAACTTATTTCTAATGCTTTATACCTTTGGTAATGCCAATGAGAGGATTTAGTCAAGTCAATGTAGCTGTAAGTACTAAGTACTATTATTTGAGATCAACCAATAACACAATAAACCCTACGAACCTTACTTTAACGTTTATTCTATTGAATTAGATGGAAAACATAGAATCATGTGATTCTTCTTTTAAACAATTGTTACTTAGCATAAAATTTTGCACATCACTTTTCAGTGGGTAAGTTCTACTTTTGATATATTGTCAACATAAGTTAACCATGCTTCTGGATAAGAATCTTCATGAGATTGCTGATTCATTTGATCACATTATCCATCAATATACATACTGGAAACTTTAATGACATTCTTCCATATGAACGTGTGTTTCTGCTAGTTTACCTGAACATACTACATCCACCTGAGGGCCTCTGTCTATCTAAACCTAACTTGAGCACAAAACAAGCGCAAGCCAAGGGAGTTGAGTTCACATGTCTTGCTTAACACTGGTGTCAATTGCTGTACTTTCAAAGGTTAAAATGCTATAATTAAAAATTCAGATCTCTGCTCTGCGATTTTTATATGCTTAGTATCCCATGCATACCAACTAGGGGGCCTACGCATAAGCTTCTAGTCTGATGGTACTTATATAGGGGGCCGAAAGGGTGTTATTTTCTTTAAGTACTTATTTTCGTCATATCCTCTCTAGAAGCGATCACATAAACTCGTCCAAGTTACTTACCATCTGCTCATGTCAGCTCAAAGAAGCTAAATAAGCTGCCTGTTGCTCACCCTGCCAAATGAGGGCGCCGATTTATGAATGAAAAAACCGAGCTAACCCATGACGTCTTTGTTTCTTATTATAACCATTGTTCTGTTGCTAGCAAAATGCATATTTTTTCTAGGATATTGTTATGAGTAATGTGATTTTAGCTTAAAGTTTTGTTGCATAGGCAAGTGATACCATTGATTTCTACCAATTTTTACCTTAAGGAGGTTGTAGTGGGATATATGCAAAATTGGATTTCAGTTCTCATGTGGAAGACTCACTCCTTTTCTTTAAATGTTTGTAGATTTATATTTGGGTTGGTGAGAATCAACAGTGAGCAAATATGTATGATCCTTAGATCCAAAGACTAAATTCTTCTAACGGTGTTACTTGCAGATCACAGTGCTTGGGATTTATGTTTTCCTGTATGGGCAGCTCTATCTTGTTCTGAGTGGATTAAAGAAGGCAATTCTTTCTGCAGCTGGTGCAGATAGGAATAGATCCTTAGAAACGGCACTTGCTTCTCAATCATTAGTTCAGCTTGGTCTTTTGACAGGTTTACCAATGCTTATGGAAGTTGGGCTTGAAAGGGATTCAGCATGGCAGTGTACGATTTCTTAATCATGCAGTTTCAGTTAGCCCCTGTTTTCTTTACTTTCTCCCTCGGAACAAAATCACATTACTACAGTTGTACACTGCTTCATGGAGGTGCCAAGTATAGGCCAACAGGTCTTAGATTCGTGGTATTTCATGCAAGCTTTACCGAAAATTATCGCTTGTACTCACGCAGCCACTTTGTTAAAGGGTTCGAGTTAGTATTCCTCTTGATTGTCCATATCTTGTTTTGTCAATCTTACCAGAACAGCATCACTAATATGATAATTACGTACTCCATCTGGTTCATGTCTCTTACTTGGCTGTTTGCACCTTTCCCGTTTAATCCTTCTGGGTTTGAGTGGGAAAAAGTTGCTCAGGATTGGTTCGAATGGAAGTGGATACATAATCAAGGTGGTATTGGTATTCATTCAAATAAAAGTTGGGAAATCATGGTGGGATGAAGAGCACGCATATTTGAAGCACTCAGGAATAAGTGGAAGACCAACTGAAATTGTTCATACACTTGGAGCAACTGAAATTCTCTCTCTCTCCTTCTTTCTCTCTCTCTCTTCTCTCTTTCATGTTTCATCTTTTGCAGGTCTATGCAATCTCGTGGCTTGTGATTCTTACCATTTTTGTGCTGATCAAGGTTAAGTTACCTGACCTGGTTTTCGCATACAATAAGATTGTAGTTTAGGCATAGGCATACACTTGGAGCATTATTAGATGAGGCAGCATTGATCTTGTATCATGGCAAGATGGCACTCGGACCACGTGCATCTAGGACCCAAAAAGTGTTCCATAATTCTCAAAGAAATCATGCTCTTTTGAATATGAATTTAGTAGTTCGAAAATTCTGTTCCTCATGGATGCAATTTTCTGACGGTGACAGCTGCTCTAAAGTGTATCAAACTCTTTCTTACAAATAATCTTTCACATACAGATTTCTATTGAAGGTCGTTACCGGCTGAGTGCAAATTCCCACGCTCTATATAGGCTACTCAAATCACTACTATTCTCGAGCTTCTTATCAATATTTGTCGTCCTCATTTCCCTTTTCGGACTCTCCGGGAAGGACCTACTTTTATGCTGTCTGGCATTCTTGCCTACAGGATGGGGAGTCTTGTTGGTAAGTGGTTCATACTTCATATAATAGAAATCTGAGCTCAAACCTAGAACTGCAACAATGGTTCCCCATATCTTTGTTTCATATTCTGCATTTAGTACCTTGGATTTTGATGTGTCAAAACTGAAAGCACATGTGATTTGACAGATGTTTATCACATTATAGCGCACATTTCGATATTCTCATGAGTTGTGATTAGAATAATGAAGTTTCTGTTTGTGTTCAGGTTGCACAATCTATAAGGTCACTGTTAGAGGACATTGGCTTGTGGGATCCAATTCAGGTTGTTGCTCAATCTTATGACTATGGAATGGGGCTCTTGCTTTTTGCGCCAGTCGTAGTATTAGCTTTCATTCCATTAATATCTGACTTCCAAACCAGGCTTCTGTTCAATCAAGCCCTCAGTCGAAGACTTCAAATACAACCGATCCTAATGAAAAGGCAAAAGCAAGTGATCATCTTCAAGGGATTATGACAATTTGGCAACGACGGACTAACTGATAGATTTACATGTAGAGAAAAGAGAACTTATGAAAAATTTAGTTGGAACAGCAGATAAGTCCCTTGCAAGAACAATACTATTTTTATAACTTTGTTGATGTACAGTATACATGTCATTCATACCTATACATTAAGCGAAATTTTTTTGGCATATACTTGAGCTCCCACCCCACGAATCAGAGGCATTCATGATGTCGTTTTCCTATGCACGGTAGCTTATAACATTAAAGCTGAAGGTTCTCGCAAACAAGCAATAAGTATGTCCAACAGCTCCGATCAAAGCATTAATGGTGGAGCCCATATCCCTTTCACTTGCACACAAATTGACGATGCCTAGTTGGCTGCAACCCACGGTGATAACTCATTGTATTCAAATGTAATATATCTAGAAAAAAAATGAGAGTTGGCATACTTAAGTTCATGCTACATCATTCATTCATTCATTTCAATCAACCATTTAACTGGAAATTTAAAAAGTAAAAAAAATGAAATGCTTCTTTTGAGAAAAGCAAAACCTACAAACTATAATTTATACTTTTCACTTTTTATAATCTAGACCATCTATCAATCTAATCGAATGATCCAAAAACTCCGGATTAGCATGAATAATCTAGCATACAAGAATCTAACTCCTCTCATCCATTTAATGAGTAAAATGGGATGGCTAATACAAGTTTTAACTAATGTTTAAGAGTGTACGTACACATTTCTTCATTGTTTCTTATGTTTGACTTTCATCAAGTTTCATTTTTCTTCATTGAGTATCAGTCGTTTGAACTAACTGGAGACCCTTAGAGAGAGAGAGGTTGGTAAGGTCATGTTTTTTGTGATTGATGATTAAGATTTTAATATACACTTTATTCACACTTTTGCTTTTTAAATTTCTTGAGATTTATTTGAATTTAGAGGTGTTAGCATATACCAGTCTCTCTCTATATCTAATATATATATATATATGATGGTGACGAGATCAAGTGGTTGCAGACAAGCAACATGTGCATCCTTATCTACACACAAGCAAACTGTGGGCGCCTCAATTGATAAAATGGCCAGCTTGTGCTTTCCTTCTCAACAGAACAAAATATCAGCCCCATTACCGATGAGCATTCTTTATTGTGTGATTTTATTAACATATTGACGAATGTTATAAATATCATGTCATATCAATACAATATGTGATACGAGTGTATCGGTATTTAAACCGATACGATTGAGGTACATATATCACAATTGACATTTATCGCATCCGTATTGTAATATATCATACGATACATTTTGATCCGGATATTATATCATACGATACATCTCATATCACATGATACGAGATATTACGATACATGATGATTTTTATGATTTTTTTAATTTTTTAATTTTTCAATATTTTAATATACCATATCATATCATATGGTATGACTATCGTATATCGGTGCCCTATAAGATACACACATGCTAATTACAATATTAATATTGACATAAAGTAAACTGCTGAGCTGTTGGTTATATGAACGTACATGGACTTTAACCACACTTTGTGCCTTGGTTGGGTGCATAAGTGAGGTAATGGCCATGATCATCACAAGCCAGATTTAGCTTTCTCATCTGACGAAGCAAAAACAAAGCTGGATATAATGCCGACCGGAATATCCGTGGGCTACACACTGTTAAAAAGTAGGCTGGCAAATAAGCTGAGCTGCTTTTGGATTGGCTCTGTTCGACTTTTGATTAGCTTGTCTGTGTTCATTTCATGATGTGGCCGAGCCGAACTCAAGTTTGGCTGGTTTTACTATTTAACGTGAACATGATATATTCAGTGTGGTTCATCTCACGTAAGAACGAGTTAAGTATTTACAATAACTATGCACATGTAATTTACAAAGCCGTATTGTGCCCACTGCTAAAAGCCTGAACACACCTGGGTTTGAGTAAACCGGAACGCTCCAACCCACAGGTTTCAGTTTTTGGGAGCCAGGAACCAGGGCTGGGGCGGTTCTGGTAATGGCTTGGAACCACCAGTTTTACTCCTAAACTGTCCAGAAGAAAAAATCAAAAAATTAGAGATAAAAGAGATGTATATGGAACCAGCAGTTTAGAATCATCGCTTGCAGTTCCGACCTGATTTCAGTTTCATGGAAGGTGGAACCAGAAGAAAACCTGGTGGTCCTGTTCTGGTTTAACTAGTTCCAGTTTCAGCAGGTTCTTGGTCTGGTTCGTTGGTTGGGTCGGTCCAAACTGGCCACCGATATCATTAGCTCAATTGGTAGGGCTTCTCTCATTCCCATGCTACTGGTGGCGAGTTCAATTCCTTGGTCTCATTCACCAAGCCCAGTTAGAGCTGTGGACCAAGTTTCAGAAGGGCCCGAGCCTTTGCTAAAAATATCATGGCTTGATTTGACCAGTCTACTTTGGTATGAATTCAACGAACCAGGAATCGGGTCTAGCTCACATGACCAAGTCTAGTCTATAGAACCATCAAGAGCCGGCAATATGAACCCAGACCAAAGAACCGACTATTCCCACATATCTTTTCCTGGTCTACGCGCCTTGACGTGGTCGGAGTAAACCAACTTCGAACTGTTCATGCTTGACTTGCAACCATGTCAAGTCTGCCATTAACGAGTCGAAATCTAATTAAATTCTCGAGTTTTTTTAATAGGTAAAGTCAATATTTTTTAAAATACTTTAGGCACAGTTGGGCATTGATTCTTTATTCTTGTAGCTGGTTGCCCAACTGGGCCTTAAATGTTACTTTATATGCTTGAATTTGAACTGTTGATCTCTCGCAATCCAATCGGGTGTATGTCATCTAGGAGGATGATAGTGTTTTTATATGAATTTGTTAAATGTGCATACCATTTGTCTAAACTTTTTTTAAAAATCTCAATCATTCAATCGTTTTTATCAACGTTGAGTGTTAAATTAAAAAATAAAGTGTTATTATATTTTTTAAAAACATTTAATACATTTGATACTATTTTACTTCTTGTTTAAAAATCTATCAAACGGTTGAAATCTAGTCTCAACCTACTTTTTGTGTTAGTAGGAGGACTCCACAGTACCATCATTTTTTTATAACAAGGATAAGAAAGAGCGTATCCGGTGGATAGCTATAATAATGCATAGCCCACGGTTATTCTCCTTATCGGTGTGCTGTTTGCGGAATATTTTTTCCAAGGTTCGACGAAATATTACCCGAGTTATGCACTTTGACGAATGAAAACCCGAGACCTATACGAAAAGTTTTGTGTTTCAGCTGGCTCAACATATTTTATTTAAAAAAATGGCTCTTGAGCACATTTGTCAATTTCATTAAAGCAACTCAGTTAACTAAATTACTTTAAAGGTCTTTAGTTTGAATCTTAATTTCCCACCATAGTCTCTCTTTATATATATATATATATAGATATATATATATAGATATATATATATATATATATATATATATATATATATATATATATATATATATATATATATATATATATATCACTAATACCTACCTACTTATGTTTATTCTGAGATAAGTGTAGTAATAATATCTTTCATAAAGATTTTTAAGAAATTTTAATTATACTATTATCATTCAAAAGCAAGTCATATGATAATAGGATCTCGTTTTTCATATATATATATATATATATATATATATATATATATATATATATATATATATATATATATATATATATATATATATATATATATATATATTATTTTATATACTTTTGAGATTATGTATTCATGTATTTCTTTTTTCTTAAAAATATGAGTATAATATGTTTATTTTTTATTTTTTAAAACACTCTTATAATTTTATAACCTTCAACTTTATATATATATATAAGTTATTGTTTATTTGCTCGCGACACATTTACGACTTTGATATCACACACAACGATTTGACTCACCTTGTGAAAAGGAATGAATCGATTGACGAAAGAAGAGGGAGAGACAATGCTTCTCCGACGACACCTGCCGTCGTGTTTTATAAATGCCGCCATCTCCGTCTCTTCTTTCTCATCGTTTCCCGTTGCTTCTTCTTCGTCTTCTTGTTTCTCCTCTCCCTCTGCTTCCTGTTCTCCTTCGCGACTCAGAGTGACACGGAGGGCTATCTCAACGGCGATGGCGAACTCTTCTTGTGGCGAATTTGGCTCGAATCTTCTCTTCAGGCAGTTATTCGAGGCCGAGTCCTGCACCTATACCTACTTGCTCGCTGATCTCTCCCACCCTGACAAACCCGCCGTGGTAAGACCACATATTTAGTGTTGTTCTTTTAGGCAGTGTTTTGGAACAGCTAGTTAAGGAAACAACATTTCGAGTGATAAGTCGTATGTTCATGAAGAAAAGCTGTGTTCTTGTCCAGTCTAAATAATTTCAGGATTAATTAATGGTGATGGCAATGGATGGAATGGTAGTGAAGCATTAGTCTTCATCAGATTGTGCACCCAAATAAATTTTTTGGCAAAGCCTACTATTGAATAATATGGTAGTGTTGGATATTCTGGATGGGCTGTTATTTGTGGCCTAAAAGCCGTTCCTATCTTTATTTGAATCACCATCATTCATGGCTGGAAATGCCGTTTCTCTGAATCAGACTACAAACACAGCCTGTATGGTTGATCTCTTTTTTCTCATTTTCTGTTGCTTTCTTGGGCTTTAATTTGGGTTCATCTCTTCAACTGGACTAGATTGTTCAACTTAATCAATTATATTAATTCTTTTGCTTTCACTTTTAAGACTAATACTGCATCTAATTTATGTTATCGGATCAGTTAGTTTTGAGGAACAGCATTCGCTTTGTTAAATTCGTGTTAATATTTAACCTTTATTTTGTTCGAAGCATCTTTCCTTTTGACAATTGCAATGCAAGCAATACATTTTCCCTTACATAGGTAGTAACTCTTCAAATGAATCCGGTTTACTGATATTTAGCATCAAATCAGGGTTCTCTTTTGCAAGTACTGCCTAAACATGTGTTGTGTTTGTCATGACATTATGTTTTAAGAGAAGAGTTGTGTTTCCTGACACAAGGAATTAATAAGGTGCATAACATGGTTGACAATGGTTGGAAGGCGTTGAGATCTGGGCTCATCATCCTGAGAGCCAAGCATCAAGCTTCTTAAATCTTATCAGATTCCCTTGTGGGAGATGGTATTCTACGTCATATTTGACCAACTCCTATGTCTTTCCTTGGAAATCCAAAAAAATGTTGCATATTGCATACACAATTTCTGCTTTCAATGATTTAAAGATTTCCAAGATCAAGATGCATAGGAGGTGTTCAGATATTTCCTTTTGTTTGTCTCCAATCATGTAACCATTCAGTGCTTCGATTTTAATCTGTTACTTTTATCTGCATATTGAACTTTTGAGAAACTCATACTGTGCATGTATTTGATTCCTATGGCTAAATTGTTGGGCTTCTCCAGTTGATTGATCCAGTTGACAAGACAGTGGACAGAGACCTTAAGCTTATCAAGGAATTAGGTTTGAAGCTCATTTATGCTATGAATACACATTGCCATGCTGATCATGTCACTGGAACTGGATTAATAAAGGTACCATGGAACTTCAAAGATTCTTTTTGTTCATTCTGCTAATGCATGGTTGATGCCACAAATTGATTGGTACTTCTGGTGCAGACTAAGATGCCGGGTGTGAAATCTGTTATTGCAAAAGATAGCACAGCCAAGGGAGATATTTTGATCAATGGTGGTGATATAATACGTTTTGGTAATCTGTTTCTAGAGGTATGTGTATGCCTCCTCTCTAATTTCTCTAATGACGTCAATCGAGGAGCTTAATAAAAAAAGAGTAAAAGGTTACTTTTCCCACCTTCTGAGTGACAACCATGATGCATATTTTAGATGTTTCGGAACTGCAGGTTTTTGAAAGTATCACATATGCGTCATTGTTTTAGGTGAATTGTCGTGAAATTTTATCGGTTTCTCTATTAATGCAATGCATAGGAAGATTAAAAAATTTGCATTATGATCATAACAAATCAAAGGTTAAATTTTGTTTCTTTGGTAGGTCCGGCCAACTCTCCAACTTCAGTCCACGAACATCTAGAAGTAGTTTACGGTGATCTTATGCAAAGAATCACTTCAATGCTTCACATTTGTCCTTATCACATTTGTAGTACGTTATAATCTCAATTATCCAGTTGTCTTCTCTTGTTTAGGGGTATACTGCTTTCCAGTATTACTCAAAAATTGTCTTTAAATGACATCTACAAAATTTCTTACTGCATGCTTCATACCAGATCTTTGCCATCACATGTAATGGAATAACTTTACCGCAGAACTGTATTTTCTATTTGATTTTTTATTTTTTATGATGGTTCTTCATTCCATTCATCATTATTGCTTATGATGGGATAAGTATATCATAGAGATATATTTTGAAGTCTCTGATCCTATTCTTTTATTTGCTCCGATATATGAAGATTACAGCAACCTATATCTTTTAAAATTTTAAGCATATATTTGTTGTGCAGGCTCGTGCAACCCCTGGACATACTTTGGGCTGTATCACCTACGTAACAGGAGATGGGCCTGACCAGCCTAAACCTAGGATGTCTTTTACTGGAGATGCCCTTCTAATACGTGGTTGTGGAAGAACAGATTTTCAGGTATGACTTTTTGGCATTTAAGGGAAACTTCTCTGATTTGTAGGCTTGTGAATATATTTGTCTCACAAGTTGTTTCACAATAAGAATTGTAAACCAGACCATGTTGACAGGGCTTAAGAGGTAAATTGTAAGAATTGTCAGTTGAAGTCCTGATGAGAATACTAATTCTCACTGGTTGAACGCAATGGCGTACACTTTGTATGATTCATATTACAAAATTAAACCTAATGATTCGGTGGTGGTTGAGGTTAACATCTTTAAGCTCTTCCGCAACCTATTGTTCTAGGGCATTCAAGTTCTTTTGCTGCAAATAGGGCATAAACTTCATTATGCAAATGCTAACAGCTAGAACCTTTTCTTTGTTAAACGTTAATTCTTTGTTATGTGTCTTCTGTTCCCCTGGTATAGAATTTGATACAACTGTGAGCATTTAGAGAGAAACAATTTGAGCGGTAGAGTATATTTTCTGCATGAAATTAACCTTAGTAGATGAAACTATATAGCAGATGAAGTTGATGTTTCATGTTTTCTAGGGCCATAAATAAGCATAATTACCATATTTGAGCCGCAAATCAAATCTTCAACATGTAAAACGCAAAATTTTTGCAGCTTGTCATTTTAGCTATTTCCGATTAGTCAGGATTTACATGCAGTCTGGTGGAATTTCTGAAACCAACTTGTTATCATGGTGCCATCCTTTTATGAGTTACGATTTTGTTACTTGGAATATAATAATCTTTGATTGAATGGAACTTTCAACATTGACTACTGTTTTGAAATGAGTCGGACCAATGCTTGTTTGTGTTCGTATGATCATTGAGTACATCTTCTTGACTCCAACATGTTCTTCCTTCTGCATTCAGGGAGGAAGCTCAAGTCAACTTTACAAGTCGGTTCATTCTCAGGTATCTATTTCATGATTACTCAATATATTAGCTTTTTCCTTTGTGTTCTGGTCCGTTCCCGTTTTGGCAGCAGTCCTCACTCTGAAATCATTGTTTATTCAGATTTTCTCGTTACCAAAAAGCACGTTGATTTATCCCGGTCATGACTACAAAGGCTTCACTGTAAGCAATAGTTATATGATTATAAGTAGTTGTTAGATTATTGTCGGCGGATTGTACCTGAATCTTGACGTGGACCTTCAGGTGAGCACAGTTGGAGAAGAGATCATCTACAATCCTCGGTTGTCAAAGGATGAGGTAAACAAAAAAATCATGGTTTCACGCTTTTTTTAATCAAAACACGAAGCATGCCCAAAACCGTGATTCAACAAGTACTGAAGGGGAAAGGAGATCTCTTTAAAACAACTTGAACATTGATATTGCTATAATTCCTAGTGAGGAGACATCCTCTGCTTGATTGGTGGCTATATTGAGTCTCCATGCACCATTCGACCACGATTCCTACAATTGATGAAGCATCTATCACTGGTTTGAATCTGAACCTTGTTTTCAAAGACCAGTACTTTATATGATTAAGCCTCTCTGGCTAATTATCGATGTTAGTGTCTCCAAGATGCATTATATCTATGAACATCAAACTTATCTTTGTTCCCGTCGTGGAATTTCCCGTGTAACAGTGATATCATGTTGTCAAACCATCAACGTCCGTGGATTAGGAGAGAGAAGATTGTTCCTCTAATTCTTTTCATTTGTACCTTGCATGCGTTTGCGATTGTTTTCTTGTAATGAGCGTACAGAACTATGGTAGGTTACTTCAACCATCATAGTGTCACTGTTTTATCCTATGGCCGTCACGACACATAGTTCGTAAAAACTAGACCAGCCTTTACCAAGGTCCCAGAGATCGCAGAAACAGGAATGTTGTGGTTGAGGGGAGGGCCTACATTGAACTTATCTTTTGAGCATCCATACCACGGAACGACCTTATCACGTTATGTTACAATTGGTGTTACATTTGGAATGCTTAGCTTTGACATTGCTTCTGATGTCACTTATTTTAATATTTGCAGGAAACATTCAAGGATATCATGGAAAGTAAGTAGTGATTCTCATTTAGTGTTTGTCAAGACTTGAGTAATTTCCATGATGTGTAACTGATGTGCCGGTTTGCAGACTTGAATCTTCCATACCCAAAATTGATAGACATCGCGTTGCCGGCGAATTTGCTTTGTGGCTTCCAAGGCCAACCGGGGACGATGTAGGATCGGTTCTCAGACATACCCTTTGGCTTGTTCCTGTTTAGAGAGTCGATCAACTTCAGATGGAATTGAAATGTCTAGCCCGTGAACTGCATTTTGGCTGTTTGTTTCCCTGTGAATTGTTCTCTTGTTAGGATCTAATGGTTCCAGTCTCTTATTGTAGCACTAATAAAGGAAAATGTGTGTCGATTGTATGTGTATTTTACGTTGTACTACTACCTAATAAAGTGAATACCTCATTCACCTTTTTATTTGGAGCTCTTCTTTTCATTTCTTTGAGGCGAGGTGCCTGTCACCTGGCTAGTGGTTCAGATATCTGAAGGAGGTCAAGATATCTGGGCATGCATCTGTCATGATCTGACAGTGAATGATCCACTTCACACCAAAATGAGAAACCAAAACCAAGCCTTCTGCTACGCTAAATGGGCTTGGCAACTAGACCCTGTTTGGAGCTAGAACTAAACTAAAGGAGAAGGAAAGGAAGAAAAGAGAAGTCTTCTTTAAATTCACAAAGCAGTCTTTTGTTTTTTATATGAATAAGAAGCTGCACCCTTATCCGAGACATTGTTGTGGACTCAAACCGAAACCTGACCTTCTCGCACGGCGGTCGGTCGACTACATGGATTCTAGTTGCCATTGGTGCTTGATTTTATGTTCATATTTGATTTCAATCTAGTAAGATCATGATTTCAAAGTAGTAAGATCATGTTTTATTGTTTCTTTTTAACACTTTCGAGGCCGCTTCTATCTAAAAAGGGCTCGGGTACCTTCATGTTCTTCGTCATGAAAATTTGACCTCAATCAAATGAAAATTTAGCCAACTAAGAACCAAATGACTCGGAGTTCTAATAAATGTTTAATGTGAATCCCTTCAGAGACTGGGGAAGAAAATGTGTCCTATCTACCGAAAGGTTTTCCAACTTAGCTGAATTAGGGTGGCCTTACGAGGTCATGTTCTAGACTTGTCCAGTTTTGACCCAGCCCAACAAGTTGAACTGGACCTGAACTGCCTGAGGAGCCGAGACTCAACCGAAACTGGGGACCCCCACAGTTCGGTTCCGGTTACACCTATGAGAGAATCAAACCAGAACTGGCAGTTCCTAGTACTTTTTGGTTTCGGATTTAAAGTCCCACTTTATCTTTCAAATGAAACTACAAAACTGGGCCTGGTTTGAAATTGGAACTGTAACCAGACTGAAAACCATGGAACCTGTACTGGACCTGGACCCAGATGGAGGCCGATTCAGTTCAGGTTCCAGGATTTGGTAGAACTAAAACGGGACAGGCCTACATGTCACATATATATTTGTATTATCATCCAAACTTTGGGTGAAGCATGCATGGCACCTCCCATAAGATCTAAATGGCTTGAATTGGGTAAGTCCAACTCAAATATGACCACATGGTTCGTACAAGATGATCAAATGCGCCTAAAATAATATTTGAAGCTGCACAAAGAACATTAGCTCCCCATCTAGGTGCTGCCTTTCTTGGATGTGCTAGCCGTTTTTCCATGCTCCCACAACATAATCGAACGTAATTCTCCGTCACTTCCTCACTGCCATGATAGGCTTCTATCCTACCATCAAAAGTTGATAGGATAGAAATTTGAATGATGCATCACCGCCACTTAGAGGCGGTGCGATCCGCTCGACTGATCAAACCCAGGTTGCCTCACAAGGTTAAAGGTCATGAGTTCAATACTCAGTGCGTGTATCTCAAAATACAAAACCTCCATGTTACGCAACTAGACTAACCAAACCAAAACCAAAACTTATCCCACACCAAGCGATGCAAATGGTTGTCTTTAAAACTTGTATAATAACTGCCATTAATTGCTTTAAACAAAGTCCAAAAATTACAGAAAAGGTGTAAAAAATATTTCTTTCTGTGTAGGCATCTTTACAATTTTTTCCTATGCATGTCTATAAATTGGAGTGATCCACGTCAACATTGTGGACCCCATTCTGCCAATAGCAGACTTACACCTCAGAACACTTCCTCGGGGCAAACCCTAATCTGGATTTATCCAAATCATACGATACATGAAAATTTTGTTGCTGATAGTTTCCCAGTATAGACAGTGTGGATCTTGGAATGCTCAACAGGGCCAAGCAAATGACCCCTTCTGGCTCGAGCCTAATGAAATAGTTCTCGGCCGGGAAGCTCCATACGGCACCGTCGGTGAAAAGGATGCTGAATTCCGGCAGCTCAACCCGGTCAACGCCGGTCGTGTTAAAGCATGGATCCAACAAAGGGAAGTTCCGGACCCGGTTCAGACCCTTAACTTTCTTCAAGAAAGCCTGCTTGATTTTGGACATTGCAGCTTCCGGGAAGTATGTCAATGTGGTCCCTGAATCCACTATGGTCCCTCCAGATCCATCGGACCCGATTTGAAACGTTTCGCGAGGAATGCTCAAAACCTGGCCGCCAACGCGAACCGCCTGCACCCGAACATAATAAAATGTGTCCACCGGTGAGTCCTTGTCCGCGACGAGCTCGGTGAATTGTAGGTTAGGGTGGCGGGCCGAGCCCTCATCCTCACCAAACACTAGGCTCCCTCTCACGGTCGCGTCGGACTCCCAGTCGACCAGGCAATAGGAGAACTTGCGGCCGTATGTCGACTGAAGCTGGCTGGAGAAAGAGAGGGAGCCCCTGCCCAGGCCAAGTAGGCCCCCGGCACCATGGAACAGTCCACGGTTCCAGTGCCCACACCCGAACACGATGTTCTCGAGCCGAAAGGGTGCTTTGGGCCGACCTGGGCCCGACGTGAGGTTGACCGTGAACGTCTCGGTGGCGAGGTCGCCGGTGGTGTTTGACCTGTCACCATACCAATAGAAGTACTCGCACGTCCCGTTGTGCAACTCGCACCGAGACCGAGATGTATCGGGAGGCAAAACGTGCTGGCAAGCCGAGTCATTGCACGAGACGGGATGGTACGACGAGGATTGGCTAGGGTCGTAGTGCGGCCCGAGCTGCTCGAAGCAGTCGTTGCAGGGGAGGCACTGGATCCAATTCAGGTCGCTCCCCGTATCGACGATCAGCGAGAAGTGCCGTGGCGGCGTCCCGATGAGCACGTCCATGAGGTACTCGCCGGACCCGACGCTCGCTCCTGATTCCAGCGTCGCCACCATCTGAGGCTTCCCCTTTTGCGACTCCACCATCAACCTCCCACGCTGAGCCGGTTTTGAATCGGAGAGAGTACCGTGTTTTCCAGGCCGTTCCGCTGCGATTCGCGAATGGAAGTTCTTGATGCGGGAGAAGTCTCGGTAATTCGACGCGAGGAGCGAGTCGATCCGGCTGGTTCCCTTGGTCCTGGGGGCTCCGAGTCGTTGATCGCGGCGGAGGAGCTGGAGCTTGATGGGGTTGGTTTTCTTCGTGACTGCTTCGGATCGGAATTGGCAGTTTGTCTCGGCAACGGATGGATTCTCCGGCAGGGAAATCCCGTGAAGGATGGAATTGCCGTCCGTTTGGTTAACGAAAGCAGAGGCAGACGGAAGAAATAAGACAAAGAGAGAAAATAGAGAGAGAAGGAGAGAATCCATGGCTACCAACTTCAATTTTCTCGCTTAAAGATGACAACTTTCTCTCTTTTCTCATGCAAAAGCCTTTGATCTCAAATACCAACAAAGCACAGAGAGAGAGACAGACAGACAGACAGATAAAGAAGGGATGATGAAAGAGGAGAGGGAGGTATCCTTTGGGGTTAATTAAGAGAGAGGGAAGAGGTAGGAAAGAGGAGGATCCTTCGAGTGAGTTTCCGACTAAAACTTGCTGGATTGAAGAGAGGAATGAGAGAGAGAGAGAGAGAGAGAGAGAGAGGACTCGGCAGGAGTCAAAGTAAGAAGCAGCGTCTTCTCGTGCGTTTTCCTTTGCCATATCGCGTATCCGTACTCTGTGTGTGTGTGTGTGAGAGAGAGAGAGAGAGAGGGAGGGAGAGAGTTTATTATTGCAAACAGGAGTTTGTTAATTTGAAAATGGTTGATTTTTCTTCTTAGTCAACATAACTAATGCATTCCCCTATACAAAATTGTGTTTAACAGAACACAACCCGAGGAACATGCACACAGAAACAGGACACGAGACTCTTTTTCTTTAAGGGCACCTTTCTTCACCTGTAAACGAATTAACACGAGAAAATACTTGTTTCTCCCTAGGAATCCTTTTCTCACCTTTGGGAGGAGAATTGGTTCTCTCAAACGAGAGAATTCGAATCTCTTAAAATCCCTCGATGTCCATGTCATCCTCTCTTTTTTTTCACTACAACAAAGAGGCTCAGGATGCACCGGGTATCGAACTCACGACCTTCATCTTGTGAGTCCAGCCCCCTGGCAGGTGAGCAGCATGAGAACGCTCTGAGTGCCTTAACCTCAATTCATGCTGAAGCCATTGCACTCATTAAGTCAAGGACAAAAAGTTCGGGACTATTTTCCCCAATCAGACTAACGTGACCCAATTGATACACGGAGTTGGATATGATTTATTAAAAACTATTTTTAAAATATCAAAAAGTTCAATGTGAAACATGAAGCCTAACACACACATACATGCACCCTCAGGAATCAAACTTTCTTTTTAATAGAATTTAGAAGCAATTTTATCATGGTATATACCTGAGAGGACCAGGATCCACGTAGCCAACCAAAGTTGGATTTGGACATAAACCTACCTAGATCCAATGCAAATTCATTTTTAACAAGATCTACCAAAACAGGTGTAATATATTCAGGAAGCAGGTGTGAAAGCTGGTTCATTATATATATATATATATATATATATATATATATATATATATATATATATATATATATATATATATATATATATATATATATATATATATATATATATATGTATGTATAGATATTTAGAGAGAGAGAGAGCATAATCACACTCATTCATACTCTAATACACCTACAAAAAAGTACGGGATGCATCTAATACAACGAAAAGTACTAAGATACTTTTTGCATTTTTAGGTGGTTAAATTAAATATTACATTTAAAATCACATCTATGAGTTCAGCATACTGCAATTTCAGTGGAAAATTCTACCCGGTCATTAAAATTTCGTATTCTCCTTAATTAGTAAACGAGGGAACTTCCCATTTGTATCAATTGCTTGGTATACCAAATCCTGGGAAAATATCTAAAGTTGGAAAATATTTTCTATGGAAAAGGGCCATCTTTGACGTAAACAGATCGGTCGAGGCATGTCAGTTCTTCGTGATATGGGTGTAACAACAGATAAACCGAGCAAATAGTCTAAGTCAGTGTTTGGTTAACAAAGGAAAATCCCATGTGAATCTGAATTCCACATGAAACTATGCTATTTTCCATTTTCTCCTTTTATTGTATATATAGTAGTGAATGTGCCTTTCTTTTTCTTGGTTACAATGGGAAGGCCTAAGCCAGGTATGCATGCCCCGAGAATTGAACTCAAGACTCAGATCCAGTCAATGTGTGCCGTGTCAGGCGAGATAACGCTATGAGTGATGGGCATGCTTTTTTTAATCAAAATATGAAAAATAAACTTAAGAAACTTAAAACATTATATGATTAAAAAGTAAATATTTGCTTATTTAAGTTAAAAAACTTGACTTTGATGTCAATCTTTATCTGAAAAATAAAACTCTTGTCACATCTCTCGCATGTAAATCCAAAATACTTGTTGGTTGGTATTTGGCCGCTATTTAATGCTCTATCACGTTCCAAGATGATTACATGAAAGTCAACCGTTAATTTCAAAGTAAACTAACTCGGCAACGATTAGTGGGAAAGGAAACAGTCGGTTTGTGTGGAAGGCGAGGGGTATTACCGTCAACAATTAAAGGCACTAATCTGGACCGGGTCCGGATCTGACTTTCAGGATAGACCGATCCCATGACATGGCCCGTCGCCCGACAGGAAATGTTTGCATGCGACTCTTTTAGTAGAACTCTTCTTTTCACAGCAAAATCCGACCCTGAAGAGCAAAGACCAGGTCTTAATTCATCAACGATTGATCATCATTGAGGATATTTGATTGCAAGATTGGGACTATAGAATTGAAACTCCAGTTAGTTTTAGTTGTACCATCTTACATGCTCGCTTTAATGCTTGGCTTCGTTCAGTCCATATGTATCCTTTCGTTATTTCAGCGCCTATATTAGTGTCGTTTCACTTCATTCAGGCCTAAAGTACCTTCGTTCTGCACCTACATCGAGGTGCCAAACCTTTCCATCGATGTGAAAAGCAGTAGAGTGTCACCTTGACATGGTGGATAATTAACGGTTAAGATTGTGTTTAATTGTAACTAAAGTTTCATAGTCCTAGACCTCATAATCAAATGTCTCCTTATAACGTGTTTCAATGGGAGGTTGGATCAAGAATACCGAGAACGAGGGTGGTGACTTTATTTGTTTAAAAATGAGGCTTTTGGCACAAGTTAATGATGCATCACTTATTTTGCTCCAAGATTTGGAGGCCTACACTTTGGGTAGAATAAAAATTTGGGGCCTAAAATTTTCGGAGGACCGACTCCGCTGAAGTCTCTAAACCTTATGATTAAACACATAATCATATATGAATTCATTATTTATTGAATACCTTAGCATCATTGTGTTAATTATAAAATATATTCAAAAGGTCTAAACCCCTCTGAAGGCAAAAACATCATGAGTCGAATTTCCACTTCCCATCGTTGAAAGTCAAGGATCTCGGCATCATTAAAGATCCAATGTCGGCCATGGTCTTTGAATTCAGCCCCGTACATGAGACCATTTTCTATATACTTTTGTGTTGTTCAAAATCAATTTTATTTTAATATTATTGCTTTATTTTCCAGGAAAACAAAATATAATAGCTTTGTTGAGTGCTTAATAAGCATGTGTCTTCGTTATGGTAAGAAAACAAGCAAATCTTTGGTCTGCTTCTCGGCCAAAGGAGGTTGCTTCTGAATTTCGCCATGAATCAAGTTGTTTTGAACACAATAGATGATATTAGACATGTCCACTTTCGCTTAGCCCGGAACCTGGAATTATAATCAAATCGGTCCAAGATCGATTCTGGAACCATTGATTCTGGGTTGGTTTTAGTTTGAATCTGGAACCAATACTTTTATTAAAAAATATAAGTTTAAAAAAAAATACCAGAACAGACAGTTTTAAACCATCGGTTCCGGTTTTATAGGAGGTAAAAAAACATTAAAAATTTCATTTTTCTTGAAAATTTGAATAAATTCTAAATTTTTCGAATTTCAGGTGCCCACCCTGCCACTGTGCACAATACATTAAAACACTAATTGAAATATACAATGAGCAATAGCCCACCTGGATAATGGGTTCGACTCACAAGTTCAAGGTCATGGGTTCGATAGGGCGTCCATCTGGTTTTGGGCCTCCTAATCGTACCAAGAATAAGAAACTACTGATCGAAATATTATACATATTTTCATCCTTTTCTTGAAATAATTACCAAAAAACTGGATTTTGTTGATTCAAAGGTGGATCTTCACTAACTTAAGCGTGTTGAATTCATCTCTATGGCCATATGGGATCAAGTCTACATGATCAAATAAAGTGGAGTTTTGAGGCAGGGTGGATCTTCACTCAACCCCATTTCATAATTTTTATTTGTTTAATAATATTCTATTACTTCAAAAATCGTTCTATTTTAATCCTCTATTGTTTTCTTTCTCCAAAAAACTGGAATTTTTTTATTGCCTGGCTGTGAGAGCTGAACATGCCATTCTATGGTATGCCGTTTTGAACAAAAAAAGTGGTGGATGAATTAGGAAGCAAAAGTTTGAGTTTTTAAAATTCCAATCTTCCCCACTTTGTTAGGGACTTGTTCCCCACTAATGTATTCCTCTTTATATTATATTCAATTCTTTCTTTATATTAAATTCCAATGCCTGGTCTAGTTTGCTCTGGTTGTGTCACACCTTCAGAAGACTCACCTAGTCAGTCTTACCTGGGCTGCTCAAGAAAATCAAAAGTTATCAAACAGGTAGAATTTAAATATGTCCGGTTCCGGTTTGCCTGGAACCTGAAATCGGGACCGAGTCGTCCCGTGATTAATTCTAACAAAGCAGCAGTTTAGAACGGCTGGTTCCAAGTTCCAGTTGTGAGCTGATTTCTGGATACCATGAACCATAACTGAACCAGGAGAGGTCCTTGGTTCCGGTTTCGAACCGGCCATGTTTAATAGTCTTTACTTGGCCATGATTGTTTTTGATTGATCACCAAGAGTGATAAATAAAATGCAGTTCCTACTAGTACAAGTGAGGGCAGCTGCTCACGAGCTTAATTGAGCCTTACACATGCACAAACACACACATAGTTGAGCTCAATTTGGTTTGAGCTCATTGATCTCTACCTTGGTCCCAGCTTAATGAACTTAATCTTGGTTGCACCAAGCTCAAATGAGCCTAACAACCGGAGCTTGAATTGTTCGAACATTGCTCAAGCTCGAGCATAAAGATTGAGGAAAGATCGAACTTGACTTAGCTTCAATTACACCCTTAGTGGTTTCTGATTTTGATGATATAGGATTAAAAAAAAATCAAATGGTTGGCAAACTATCAGCCCGACTTAAGATTCAATTATAATGGACTACGATCAAGCATCAAATGAATCAACGATTAGCACCCGGCACTTCTCAAGTCATGACTGGGTTTGGGTTTCCTCTCAGTTCTTTGAGTTGGCTGAAACAACTTTGGGTTGGTTGAGTTAGACATGGAGTAATGATCAGTTTATGTTAATAATTAGATTTTTTAAGTTTTTTCTTAAAGAAGTTTTGTAGGAAAACATTTCAAATTTCCATGTTTGTTGCGCTTCTGTCGAGAAAAAGTTGATCCATCAACAATAATTAAGTCTTTTCCTTACTAAATGGTGTCGGTTACATGAATTTTTTGTAAAACTTTGCGGAATTTACTAGAAAAAATTGATAAAAGTAAAAAATGAAATAGGAGTCTGCCTTCTGTTTTGTTTTGCATGCATGATATGTGGACTTGTTGACTGCATTTGCAAGAAATATGTTATCTCCACCATAACAAGGTTTTTAGATCCGCCACTTTCTAACATGGACCTAACATAGCATCCTTGTTGATATATTTGCTTGTATCATGCATACAAAGCCTTTTTAATTTATTGTTTTTTATGGATGTTTCTTATTTTTTTAGTACACCTTTTTTACTATCCACACACCCTTTTTTAAAAGAAATTAAATTACCCTTCAACACTTTCTCTCTCCTCTCCCATCTAATTCCAGCAAGATCTCTCTTTGTCTCTCGCCGGATCTTTTTGTTTCATTGACCGGCATTTCATTTGTTTTTATCATTATTGTCTTCTTTACAATTCACATACTCTTACAAATCTCACCTAAGAAAAACAAAGAAAATCAATAACAAGAAAGAAAAAAAAGAAACAAAGAAGAATTAAGAACAAGAAAAATAAAACAAAAAAAAATCAATAACAACTTTGGGTTGATTGAGTTAGACATGGGCTAATTCTCAATTTATGTTGCTTTCTTTATCATAACACTATGATTTTAATTAGAGTTTTTCAACTTTTTTTCTAAATGAAGTTTATAAGTAAATGGTGTCGGTTACATGAATTCTTTGTAAAACTTTATCGAATTTACTAGAAAAAAATAATAAAAGTAAAAAATGGAATAGAAGTCTATTCTGTTTTGCATGCATTTTATGTGGGCCATAACAAGGTTTTTAGATCTATCACTGCCTAACATGGACCTAACATAGCATCCTTAACAAGCTACTCAAGTAAAAGTCTCTAGTTATCTTGTTCTTGATATATTTGCTTGTGTCAAACATATGAAACCTTCTTAATTTATTATTTTTTATGGATATTTTTATTTTTCTTCGCATACCCATTTTGCTGTCCACACACCTTCTTTTTAAAAGAACTTAAATTATCCCTCAACACTTTCTCTCTCCTCTCCCACCAAATTTCAACAAGAGTCTCTCACTGGATCTATTTATTCTGGCGATCTATATTTTATTTGTTTTTAGAATTATTGTTTTCTTCACAATTGAACAACACATACTCTTACGAATCTCATCGAAAAAAGAAAGAAGAATTAAATATGAAAAAATGAAATCAATAACAAGAAAAAGAAGAATAACAACAACAATAAGAATCAAGAAAAAAATCAAAAAATATATGAAAAAAGAAACAAAAAAGAATGAAAAACAAGAAAAACCAAATCAATATGAAGAAAAAGAAAATCAAGAAATATATGAAAAAATAAGAAAATAAAACAACGTCAAGTTCCCGACTGGAGACACTGCACATGTGGGTCTCCCAAATGAAGGAACACCTATGCGGGATCTCGAGTCGAAAACTTTACATCATTTTTTCATTTTGATTTCGATTAAAAATGAAATCAATATATCAAATAAGCGACAAAAAATATATCAAGTTAATGAAATATCCCGCCACTAAAACCCTCCTCAAATCACCCTCCTATCTTTTTCTTTTCCTCCTTCCTTCTTTTTCTTTTTTTAGTCAGATTCGAAGTATTATGAGACGATGGATGGTTCACCTCCTACATTGGACCGAGTTTCAAATTATGGGTCGCCGGAGAAATGTTGTGGGATAGTAGGAGAAAACCCATAGAGATAGACAATTTAAGACGGTCAAGAATATCAAAGCAGAAAAATGAGAATCACGGCAAAAAAAAGAAAGAAAGTCTGTGAATAGTAAAAAGGGTATGCAAGTATAACGTACATTTAAGAGAACCATAAATTCTCCATGCGGCAGTCTAGCTAGTTCATTGACTTCACAAGCAGTACAGGTATGCATTTGCATTTGCAGGCAAGCTTGAGGAGAGATGTGATTGTTTGAATCCTGTTGTGTGTGTGTGGTGTGTGCTGATGCCTGAATTTTTTGCGTGTTGACACCATCAACGTTGTCTTGACCTCAATCAATAAGCATCCTGGACATTCCTAAATGTCAATGACATTACTTGTTGAGCAAATTCTCTCAGTTGAATTATCTCCATCAACTCATATAATTGGAATTGCGTGTCAAGGGAGTACAAGAAAAGTGAGTTCCTTACCTAACTTTCATTCATATGTCCCTTTCTCTTCTATAATTGGGCTACACTTGCCCCCTAGTAGAGGCACAAGAGATCCTTCTTCACATTGGTAAACGTG